>JASJET010000613.1:0-152096 GCA_034092305.1 Diaprepes abbreviatus
GTAAAAACGACCTATTTTGGACTTTCAATCTCTAATCTAAAGTAAATTGTATCCAAATTAGAACAAAATGTCTATATTCAATGATTTCTTCGTATTCTGTGCTGTAATCTCATTTTTATCCATTTTTAAGGGAAATACGAATATATCTCCGAGATAACAAGTTTTATTTAGGGTAACATATTAAAAAACCTGCATTTTCGATTCTTTTATAACAAAAGTTATAACAACTTCTCCATTAAAATAAGGAAATACGAAAAAATCATCGAATTTAGGTGCTTTATGATTATTTCGAAAGAATTAAGCTCCATTCTTGGTTTTCATAGTAGAAGTACTAAATCCTGAACTTAGATTATAGACAGAAAGTCAAAAAGTGCCATTTGTGGTAACTACCATTCCGAGACATATTTTTCAGGGAAATACGGAAAGATCTTTAAGATAATTATTTTAATTTTCTAAAATATTTGAGAATTCCGCATTTTCGATACTTCTGTAATAATCTTTCTAGGAAAACAAAAGCAATTACTGCTCAGAATTGGAAATAATCATTGAATTCACGAATTTGATTCTAATTTGAACTTATTTTCCATACATTTCTTGGATTTTGAAGTAGAAGTGCAAGATTCTGAACTTAGATTATAGGCAGAAAATCAAAAATGGACCATTTATGTAAATCAACTTCCCAATATTTATTTTTCAGGAAAATACGATATTATCTCGGAGATTATTGGTTTAGTTTTATAAGAAATTTAAGAATCTTGCACAATCGATATTTCCAGTGGTTTTAGAGATCTTTTCGTATTTCCCTGAAAAATAAGTTTCCGAATGTAAATTATCACACATGGCCCATTTTCGGCTTTAATTCTCCAATCTAAGTTTGGAATCTTTTACTTCTCATAAAAATCCAAGAATTGCTAGTAAGTGGAGTTTAAATTAGAGCCAAACATCTAAATTAAATTATTATTTCGTAAATTATTTTACAAAATTAGACCAGTAATTACAGAGATCTTTCCGTATTTTCCTGAAAAATTAGTTTCCGGATGTAAATTATTACAATTAGCCAATTTTCGAATTTCATTCTCCAATCTAAGTTTGGAATCTTGTACTTCTCATATAAAATCCAAGAAATGCTAGTAAGTTAAGTTTAAATTTGAGCCAAACGGCTAAATTCAATGATTATTTCGTATTTCCATATTTTCCTAGTGATGTTATAACGAAAGAATCTAAAATGGGGATTTTTTAGAATACTACTCTTAATAAATCAAATATTCTTGGAGATATTTTCGTATTTCCCTTAAAAATGGATTACAAGGAGATTACGATACAATATACCAAGAAATCATAGAATTTAGACTTTTTGTTCCAATTTGAGCTTAATTTACCCTAAACTATTGACTAAATAGGTCGTTCTTTTTATATTATGCTCCAAAAGCCATTTTTTAGGGAAATATGAATAGATCTCTAAGATAAATAGAATTTTTTTGCATAAAATCTTACATTTTTCATACTTCTTTAATACGTTGTATTGGAAAACTCAATATACTTGCATTTCTTGAAAATGCAGGATTAATTAAATATTATAGAAAATAATAATAATAATCTTAGAGTTCCTTTTGTATTTCCTTGAAAAATAAATTTCGGGATGTAAATTAACCCAAATGGTCCATTTTGAGTTCTCTATCTCTGATCTGAGTTCACAATCTTGTACTTCTACTACAAAAACCAAGAAATGTAAGTATATTGAGTTTTCCAAGACAACGTATAAAGAAATATCAAAAATGCAAGAGTTCATGCAAAATAATACTACTAATCTTCGAGATCTATTCATATTTCCCTAAAAAATGAGTTTTGAAGCGTAAGTTAATAAAAACGACCCATTTAGTCTAAATTGAGCTCAAATTATCACGAAAAGTCTAAATTCAATGATTCCTTCGTATTTTGTGCCGTAATCTCCTTGTATTCCATTTTTAAGGCAAATACGAAAATTACTCCAAGCATATTAATTTTATTTAGAGTAGTATTCTAAAAATCCTCCATTTTCGATTCATTCGTTATAATATCTCTAGGAAAATATGGAAATTCGAAATATCCTTTGAATTTAGATGTTTGGCTCTAATTTAAACTCAACTTACCAGCATTTCTTGGATTTTATATGAGAAGTACAAGATTCCAAACTTAGATTGGAGAAGGAGATCCGAAAATGGGCTATTTGTAATAATTTACACCCGGAAACTTACTTTTCAGGGAAATACGGAAAGATCTCTAAAATTCCTGGTCTAATTGTGCAAAATAATTAAGAATCCTGCATTATCAATACTTCTTACTAACTTTTCTGGGAAAACAAGGGAATTACAGTACAAGATGGAAAATATTCTATGAATTCAAAAATTTTGTTCAAATCTTGATTCAGTTCATTTGCATTACTTGTGTTTTGTAGGAGAAGTACAAGACTCTGGAATTAGATTAGAGACGGAAAGACGAAAATAGGCTAATTTTGTTAATTTACTCCCCAAAACTGATTGATTCAGAGAATTAGAGAATATGTCTAAGATTATTGGTTTAATTGTATAAGATATTTATAAATTCTTCATTTTCAGTAGATATTCGCTATCTATAATCCCATCCCATGGATGTATAATATTTCCATTTAAAAAAATTGCATTTCTGTACAGTTTTTAACAAAAATATCCTTCTAAAAACGTCCAATCCTTTATTTAGTTTAATATCCGTGTCCAATGAGGCGGGTGATATTCAATATCCAACGGGTTGATATGGAGGGTCTTCTACGTAGGTTCTGACCGGTGCGCCAAGAAACACGGCAATTTTTCCAACATCTATTTAGTTTTATTTCATATAATATTTAAAAGTCATGAATTTTTGGTACTCCTCTTGTAACTTTAACAAAGAAATTGCAACAATAAGAAAGTAATAATCATTGAATTTAAAATTTTTGTTCGTATTTCTTCTAAACTATGTGGTCCTTCTTGGTTTTAATATTAGAATTACAAGTGTCTGATGTTAGATTATAGACAGAAAGTCAAAAATGGACCGTTTGTATTAATATACTTCAAGAAATGTTCTTTTTTGGGAAGTTTTGTAAATCTCGGCACATTTTTGACTTTCTCCGAGAGTAGTGTAAGATTTGACTTCTAGAACACCCTCAGGCTATATATTAATTTAAAAATAATGGTAATTATTATTCAATGTGTGTATCAAATTAAGGTCTAAATTGTCAGTTAGATTTATTGCGGAACTGTAAGTGTGTGTTATGTGTGTAACAAGTTGTTGTTATACAGGGTGATATAAAAAAGCTAGTACATGAAATTAATTACTGGTCGGGAACTCCGCGTGTGGGGTGGCTTGGATTTTGTAAGAAAAGTACTAGATTCTGGAACTAGATTAGACACAGAAAGACGAAACTAGGCTAATTTTGTTAATTTACTCAACAAAACTGATTGATGCAGAGAAGAACGAGAATATGTCTAAGATAATTTTCTTAATTTCATAGGATATTTATAAATTCTTCATTTTCAGTAGATACTCGCTATCTATATTACCATCCCATGGATGAATAATATTTCCATTTAAAAAAATTATATTTCTGTACAGTTTTTAACAAAGATATCCTTCTAAAAACGTCTAAACCTTTATTTAGTTTAATGTCCGTGTCCAATGAGGCGGGTAATTTTCAATATTCAAGGAATTGATATGGAGGGTCCTCTAGGTAGGTTCGGACCGGCGCGCCAAGAAACACGGCAATTCTTCCAACATCTTAAATAAATTTAATAAATTAAATAAATCAAGTAAATAAAATAAATGAGAAAAAATAAGTAAATTAAATAAATTATATAAATTAAATAAATCAAATAAATTAAATAAAATAAATAAATTAAATAAAATAAATAAATTAAATAAAATAAATAAATTAAATAAATTAAATAAATTAAATAAATTAAATAAATTAAATAAATTAAATAAATTAAATAAATTAAATAAATTAAATAAATTAAATAAATTAAATAAATTAAATAAATTAAATAAATTAAATAAATTAAATAAATTAAATAAATTAAATAAATTAAATAAATTAAATAAATTAAATAAATTAAATAAATTAAATAAATTAAATAAATTAAATAAATTAAATAAATTAAATAAATTAAATAAATTAAATAAATTAAATAAATTAAATAAATTAAATAAATTAAATAAATTAAATAAATTAAATAAATTAAATAAATTAAATAAATTAAATAAATTAAATAAATTAAATAAATTAAATAAATTAAATAAATTAAATAAATTAAATAAATTAAATAAATTAAATAAATTAAATAAATTAAATAAATTAAATAAATTAAATAAATTAAATAAATTAAATAAATTAAATAAATTAAATAAATTAAATAAATTAAATAAATTAAATAAATTAAATAAATTAAATAAATTAAATAAATTAAATAAATTAAATAAATTAAATAAATTAAATAAATTAAATAAATTAAATAAATTAAATAAATTAAATAAATTAAATAAATTAAATAAATTAAATAAATTAAATAAATTAAATAAATTAAATAAATTAAATAAATTAAATAAATTAAATAAATTAAATAAATTAAATAAATTAAATAAATTAAATAAATTAAATAAATTAAATAAATTAAATAAATTAAATAAATTAAATAAATTAAATAAATTAAATAAATTAAATAAATTAAATAAATTAAATAAATTAAATAAATTAAATAAATTAAATAAATTAAATAAATTAAATAAATTAAATAAATTAAATAAATTAAATAAATTAAATAAATTAAATAAATTAAATAAATTAAATAAATTAAATAAATTAAATAAATTAAATAAATTAAATAAATTAAATAAATTAAATAAATTAAATAAATTAAATAAATTAAATAAATTAAATAAATTAAATAAATTAAATAAATTAAATAAATTAAATAAATTAAATAAATTAAATAAATTAAATAAATTAAATAAATTAAATAAATTAAATAAATTAAATAAATTAAATAAATTAAATAAATTAAATAAATTAAATAAATTAAATAAATTAAATAAATTAAATAAATTAAATAAATTAAATAAATTAAATAAATTAAATAAATTAAATAAATTAAATAAATTAAATAAATTAAATAAATTAAATAAATTAAATAAATTAAATAAATTAAATAAATTAAATAAATTAAATAAATTAAATAAATTAAATAAATTAAATAAATTAAATAAATTAAATAAATTAAATAAATTAAATAAATTAAATAAATTAAATAAATTAAATAAATTAAATAAATTAAATAAATTAAATAAATTAAATAAATTAAATAAATTAAATAAATTAAATAAATTAAATAAATTAAATAAATTAAATAAATTAAATAAATTAAATAAATTAAATAAATTAAATAAATTAAATAAATTAAATAAATTAAATAAATTAAATAAATTAAATAAATTAAATAAATTAAATAAATTAAATAAATTAAATAAATTAAATAAATTAAATAAATTAAATAAATTAAATAAATTAAATAAATTAAATAAATTAAATAAATTAAATAAATTAAGTAAATTAAATAAATCAAATAAGTTAAATAAATTAAAAATATTAAATAAATTTATTTAATTTAATTTAATTAATTTATTAATTTGTTTAATTTATTAATTTATTTAATTTATTTAATTTATTTAATTTATTTAATTTATTTAATTTATTTAATTTATTTAATTTATTTAATTTATTTAATTTATTTAATTTATTTAATTTATTTAATTTATTTAATTTGTTTTTATTTATTTAATTTATTTTTATTTATTTAATTTATTTTTATTTATTTAATTTATTTTTATTTATTTAATTTATTTTTATTTATTTAATTTATTTTTATTTATTTAATTTATTTTTATTTATTTAATTTATTTTTATTTATTTAATTTATTTTTATTTATTTAATTTATTTTTATTTATTTAATTTATTTTTATTTATTTAATTTATTTTTATTTATTTAATTTATTTTTATTTATTTAATTTATTTTTATTTATTTAATTTATTTTTATTTATTTAATTTATTTTTATTTATTTAATTTATTTTTATTTATTTAATTTATTTTTATTTATTTAATTTATTTTTATTTATTTAATTTATTTTTATTTATTTAATTTATTTTTATTTATTTAATTTATTTTTATTTATTTAATTTATTTTTATTTATTTAATTTATTTTTATTTATTTAATTTATTTTTATTTATTTAATTTATTTTTATTTATTTAATTTATTTAATTTATTTTTATTTATTTAATTTATTTAATTTATTTAATTTATTTTTATTTATTTAATTTATTTAATTTATTTAATTTATTTTTATTTATTTAATTTATTTAATTTATTTTTATTTATTTAATTTATTTAATTTATTTTTACTTATTTAATTTATTTAATTTATTTAATTTATTTTTATTTATTTAATTTATTTAATTTATTTTTATTTATTTAATTTATTTTTATTTACTTAATTTATTTAATGTATTTTTATTTATTTAATTTATTTAATTTATTTTTATTTATTTAATTTATTTAATTTATTTTTATTTATTTAATTTATTTAATTTATTTAATTTATTTAATTTATTTAATTTATTTTTATTTATTTAATTTATTTAATTTATTTAATTTATTTTTATTTATTTAATTTATTTAATTTATTTTTATTTATTTAATTTATTTAATTTATTTTTATTTATTTAATTTATTTAATTTATTTTTATTTATTTAATTTATTTAATTTATTTTTATTTATTTAATTTATTTAATTTATTTTTATTTATTTAATTTATTTTTATTTATTTAATTTATTTTTATTTATTTAATTTATTTAATTTATTTTTATTTATTTAATTTATTTAATTTATTTTTATTTATTTAATTTATTTAATTTATTTTTATTTATTTAATTTATTTTTATTTATTTAATTTATTTTTATTTATTTAATTTATTTAATTTATTTAATTTATTTAATTTATTTAATTTATTTAATTTATTTTTATTTATTTTTATTTATTTAATTTATTTTTATTTATTTAATTTATTTAATTTATTTTTATTTATTTAATTTATTTAATTTATTTTTATTTATTTTTATTTATTTTTATTTATTTTTATTTATTTTTATTTATTTAATTTATTTTTATTTATTTAATTTATTTAATTTATTTTTATTTATTTAATTTATTTAATTTATTTTTATTTATTTAATTTATTTAATTTATTTAATTTATTTAATTTATTTTTATTTATTTAATTTATTTTTATTTATTTAATTTATTTTTATTTATTTAATTTATTTAATTTAATTTATTTATTTAATTTATTTAATTTATTTTTATTTATTTAATTTATTTAATTTATTTTTATTTATTTAATTTATTTAATTTATTTAATTTATTTAATTTATTTAATTTATTTAATTTATTTTTATTTATTTAATTTATTTAATTTATTTTTATATATTTAATTTATTTAATTTATTTTTATATATTTAATTTATTTAATTTATTTTTATTTATTTAATTTATTTAATTTATTTAATTTATTTAATTTATTTAATTTATTTAATTTATTTAATTTATTTAATTTATTTTTATTTATTTAATTTATTTAATTTATTTTTATATATTTAATTTATTTAATTTATTTTTATTTATTTAATTTATTTAATTTATTTTTATTTATTTAATTTATTTTTATTTATTTAATTTATTTAATTTATTTTTATTTATTTAATTTATTTAATTTATTTTTATTTATTTAATTTATTTAATTTATTTTTATTTATTTAATTTATTTTTATTTATTTAATTTATTTAATTTATTTTTATTTATTTAATTTATTTAATTTATTTTTATTTATTTAATTTATTTTTATTTATTTAATTTATTTAATTTATTTTTATTTATTTAATTTATTTAATTTATTTTTATTTATTTAATTTATTTAATTTACTTTTATTTATTTAATTTATTTAATTTATTTTTATTTATTTAATTTATTTTTATTTATTTAATTTATTTAATTTATTTTTATTTATTTAATTTATTTTTATTTATTTAATTTATTTAATTTATTTTTATTTATTTAATTTATTTAATTTATTTTTATTTATTTAATTTATTTAATTTATTTTTATTTATTTAATTTATTTAATTTATTTTTATTTATTTAATTTATTTAATTTATTTTTATTTATTTAATTTATTTTTATTTATTTAATTTATTTAATTTATTTTTATTTATTTAATTTATTTAATTTATTTAATTTATTTAATTTATTTAATTTATTTAATTTATTTAATTTATTTAATTTATTTAATTTATTTAATTTATTTAATTTATTTAATTTATTTAATTTATTTAATTTATTTAATTTATTTAATTTATTTAATTTATTTAATTTATTTAATTTATTTAATTTATTTAATTTATTTAATTTATTTAATTTATTTAATTTATTTAATTTATTTAATTTATTTAATTTATTTAATTTATTTTTATAATTTCTAATAAATTTCTTCATCACAACGACGAAAACCATTGAAAGTTTTAATTTTCTATTATGTCCCGAACGTCGAAATTTTTTTCCCACGCAAGGTGGCCAAGTGACTGACTACTAGGATTTTTGGAGATTTCCAAAATCTCCCAAAATAATGCATTTCTTGAAGTATATAATTACAAACGGTCCATTTTTACCTTTGTGTCTATAATCAAAGTTAAGAATCTTTTTATTCTAATACAGAAACCAAGAAATGTCGCCTACTTAAGATGAAATAAGAATACAAATTTTAAATTCAATGATTGTTTCTTATTTTTTTGTTGTAATTTCGTTGTTTTTCTAGTGAAGTTAAAACAGGAGTATTAAAAATACAAAATTTTTAAATATTACATAAAATAATACAAATCATTTTCGAGATCTTTTCGTATTTCCCCGAAAAATGGTTTTTGAAAAGTAAATTAACAAAAACGGCCCAATTTTGTCTTTCAATCTCTAATCTCTATTAAAAATCTTGTACTTTTGCTACAAAAAGCACGATATCCTGTAATTTGATTTCAAATAAGAACAAAATGTGTGATTTCACTGATTAATTCGGATTTTGTGATATAAATATCTTGTCTTTCAAAGAAAGTTAGAATAGAAGTGTCGAAAACGCAGCAATCTTAAATATGTCAAATTTTAATGGATTATACAAAAATTTATTTACTTCCTGATGTTCTCATATTAACAGATTTCTTTGAAGATTTTCGAAATGTGTCGCTAAACATATAAAATTAGATCTCGCACAATACTTTACATCTCCCGGTTTAAGTAGGGATGCAATGTTACGATTCACAAAAGTAAAATTAGAATTCTAACTGATATTAACATGATACATTTTTTTAAAAACAATAAAAATGGCCCATTATTGACTTTCAGTCTCTAATCTATGTATAACGTCTTGTAGTTCTCTTACAAAATCCAAGAAATCCATGTACATTGATTCCAAATTAGAACAAAATGTATGACTTCACTGATTATTTCGTATTTTGTGATTTAATCATCTTGTTTTTCTAGAAAAGCTGGGATAGGAGTATCGAAAATGTAGAATATTTAAATAATATACAAAATAATACCAATAATCTTAGAGATCGTTTCGTATTTCCTTGAATAGTTAATTTCGGGATTGATATTGTCACAAACGGCCCATTTTGGACTTTCCGACTTTAGTCTAAAGTTCAGAACCCTGTTCTTCTTCCACAAAAACCAAGAAATGCAAGTAAATTTAGTCCAAATTAGCACAAAACTGCTAAATTTAGTGATTATTTCGTATTTTGTGCTGTAATTCTTTTGTTCTCCTAGAAAAGTTATTATAGAAATATCGAAAAGGAAGAAAAAGTTATTATCGAAATATCGAAAAGGCAGGATTTTTTAATATTATACCAAATAAAACAGATAATCTTAGAAATCTTCTCGTATTCCTCTGCGAAATAGGTTTCGGGAAGTAAATTAATACAAATGGCCCATTTTTGTCATTCAGTCTACAATCTAAGTTCAGAATCTTGAAGTTCTAATACAAAGACCAAGAAATGCGACCTAATTTAGTCGAAATAAGAACAAAAACTTTAAATTCAATAATTTTTTCCGTATTTAGAGTTGTAATTTCCTTATTTTCCAAGAGAACTTATAAAGAAGTATCAAAACTGCAAGGCTTTTGAATAATATACAAAATCATGCTCTCAATATTAGAGATCTATTCATATTTCAATGAGAAATGGGTTTTAGAACATAAGTTAGTAAAAACGACCTATTTTGGACTTTCAATCTCTAATCTAAAGTAAATTGTATCCAAATTAGAACAAAATGTCTATATTCAATGATTTCTTCGTATTCTGTGCTGTAATCTCATTTTTATCCATTTTTAAGGGAAATACGAATATATCTCCGAGATAACAAGTTTTATTTAGGGTAACATATTAAAAAACCTGCATTTTCGATTCTTTTATAACAAAAGTTATAACAACTTCTCCATTAAAATAAGGAAATACGAAAAAATCATCGAATTTAGGTGCTTTATGATTATTTCGAAAGAATTAAGCTCCATTCTTGGTTTTCATAGTAGAAGTACTAAATCCTGAACTTAGATTATAGACAGAAAGTCAAAAAGTGCCATTTGTGGTAACTACCATTCCGAGACATATTTTTCAGGGAAATACGGAAAGATCTTTAAGATAATTATTTTAATTTTCTAAAATATTTGAGAATTCCGCATTTTCGATACTTCTGTAATAATCTTTCTAGGAAAACAAAAGCAATTACTGCTCAGAATTGGAAATAATCATTGAATTCACGAATTTGATTCTAATTTGAACTTATTTTCCATACATTTCTTGGATTTTGAAGTAGAAGTGCAAGATTCTGAACTTAGATTATAGGCAGAAAATCAAAAATGGACCATTTATGTAAATCAACTTCCCAATATTTATTTTTCAGGAAAATACGATATTATCTCGGAGATTATTGGTTTAGTTTTATAAGAAATTTAAGAATCTTGCACAATCGATATTTCCAGTGGTTTTAGAGATCTTTTCGTATTTCCCTGAAAAATAAGTTTCCGAATGTAAATTATCACACATGGCCCATTTTCGGCTTTAATTCTCCAATCTAAGTTTGGAATCTTTTACTTCTCATAAAAATCCAAGAATTGCTAGTAAGTGGAGTTTAAATTAGAGCCAAACATCTAAATTAAATTATTATTTCGTAAATTATTTTACAAAATTAGACCAGTAATTACAGAGATCTTTCCGTATTTTCCTGAAAAATTAGTTTCCGGATGTAAATTATTACAATTAGCCAATTTTCGAATTTCATTCTCCAATCTAAGTTTGGAATCTTGTACTTCTCATATAAAATCCAAGAAATGCTAGTAAGTTAAGTTTAAATTTGAGCCAAACGGCTAAATTCAATGATTATTTCGTATTTCCATATTTTCCTAGTGATGTTATAACGAAAGAATCTAAAATGGGGATTTTTTAGAATACTACTCTTAATAAATCAAATATTCTTGGAGATATTTTCGTATTTCCCTTAAAAATGGATTACAAGGAGATTACGATACAATATACCAAGAAATCATAGAATTTAGACTTTTTGTTCCAATTTGAGCTTAATTTACCCTAAACTATTGACTAAATAGGTCGTTCTTTTTATATTATGCTCCAAAAGCCATTTTTAGGGAAATATGAATAGATCTCTAAGATAAATAGAATTTTTTTGCATAAAATCTTACATTTTTCATACTTCTTTAATACGTTGTATTGGAAAACTCAATATACTTGCATTTCTTGAAAATGCAGGATTAATTAAATATTATAGAAAATAATAATAATAATCTTAGAGTTCCTTTTGTATTTCCTTGAAAAATAAATTTCGGGATGTAAATTAACCCAAATGGTCCATTTTGAGTTCTCTATCTCTGATCTGAGTTCACAATCTTGTACTTCTACTACAAAAACCAAGAAATGTAAGTATATTGAGTTTTCCAAGACAACGTATAAAGAAATATCAAAAATGCAAGAGTTCATGCAAAATAATACTACTAATCTTCGAGATCTATTCATATTTCCCTAAAAAATGAGTTTTGAAGCGTAAGTTAATAAAAACGACCCATTTAGTCTAAATTGAGCTCAAATTATCACGAAAAGTCTAAATTCAATGATTCCTTCGTATTTTGTGCCGTAATCTCCTTGTATTCCATTTTTAAGGCAAATACGAAAATTACTCCAAGCATATTAATTTTATTTAGAGTAGTATTCTAAAAATCCTCCATTTTCGATTCATTCGTTATAATATCTCTAGGAAAATATGGAAATTCGAAATATCCTTTGAATTTAGATGTTTGGCTCTAATTTAAACTCAACTTACCAGCATTTCTTGGATTTTATATGAGAAGTACAAGATTCCAAACTTAGATTGGAGAAGGAGATCCGAAAATGGGCTATTTGTAATAATTTACACCCGGAAACTTACTTTTCAGGGAAATACGGAAAGATCTCTAAAATTCCTGGTCTAATTGTGCAAAATAATTAAGAATCCTGCATTATCAATACTTCTTACTAACTTTTCTGGGAAAACAAGGGAATTACAGTACAAGATGGAAAATATTCTATGAATTCAAAAATTTTGTTCAAATCTTGATTCAGTTCATTTGCATTACTTGTGTTTTGTAGGAGAAGTACAAGACTCTGGAATTAGATTAGAGACGGAAAGACGAAAATAGGCTAATTTTGTTAATTTACTCCCCAAAACTGATTGATTCAGAGAATTAGAGAATATGTCTAAGATTATTGGTTTAATTGTATAAGATATTTATAAATTCTTCATTTTCAGTAGATATTCGCTATCTATAATCCCATCCCATGGATGTATAATATTTCCATTTAAAAAAATTGCATTTCTGTACAGTTTTTAACAAAAATATCCTTCTAAAAACGTCCAATCCTTTATTTAGTTTAATATCCGTGTCCAATGAGGCGGGTGATATTCAATATCCAACGGGTTGATATGGAGGGTCTTCTACGTAGGTTCTGACCGGTGCGCCAAGAAACACGGCAATTTTTCCAACATCTATTTAGTTTTATTTCATATAATATTTAAAAGTCATGAATTTTTGGTACTCCTCTTGTAACTTTAACAAAGAAATTGCAACAATAAGAAAGTAATAATCATTGAATTTAAAATTTTTGTTCGTATTTCTTCTAAACTATGTGGTCCTTCTTGGTTTTAATATTAGAATTACAAGTGTCTGATGTTAGATTATAGACAGAAAGTCAAAAATGGACCGTTTGTATTAATATACTTCAAGAAATGTTCTTTTTTGGGAAGTTTTGTAAATCTCGGCACATTTTTGACTTTCTCCGAGAGTAGTGTAAGATTTGACTTCTAGAACACCCTCAGGCTATATATTAATTTAAAAATAATGGTAATTATTATTCAATGTGTGTATCAAATTAAGGTCTAAATTGTCAGTTAGATTTATTGCGGAACTGTAAGTGTGTGTTATGTGTGTAACAAGTTGTTGTTATACAGGGTGATATAAAAAAGCTAGTACATGAAATTAATTACTGGTCGGGAACTCCGCGTGTGGGGTGGCTTGGATTTTGTAAGAAAAGTACTAGATTCTGGAACTAGATTAGACACAGAAAGACGAAACTAGGCTAATTTTGTTAATTTACTCAACAAAACTGATTGATGCAGAGAAGAACGAGAATATGTCTAAGATAATTTTCTTAATTTCATAGGATATTTATAAATTCTTCATTTTCAGTAGATACTCGCTATCTATATTACCATCCCATGGATGAATAATATTTCCATTTAAAAAAATTATATTTCTGTACAGTTTTTAACAAAGATATCCTTCTAAAAACGTCTAAACCTTTATTTAGTTTAATGTCCGTGTCCAATGAGGCGGGTAATTTTCAATATTCAAGGAATTGATATGGAGGGTCCTCTAGGTAGGTTCGGACCGGCGCGCCAAGAAACACGGCAATTCTTCCAACATCTTAAATAAATTTAATAAATTAAATAAATCAAGTAAATAAAATAAATGAGAAAAAATAAGTAAATTAAATAAATTATATAAATTAAATAAATCAAATAAATCAAATAAATTAAATAAAATAAATAAATTAAATAAAATAAATAAATTAAATAAATTAAATAAATTAAATAAATTAAATAAATTAAATAAATTAAATAAATTAAATAAATTAAATAAATTAAATAAATTAAATAAATTAAATAAATTAAATAAATTAAATAAATTAAATAAATTAAATAAATTAAATAAATTAAATAAATTAAATAAATTAAATAAATTAAATAAATTAAATAAATTAAATAAATTAAATAAATTAAATAAATTAAATAAATTAAATAATTAAATAAATTAAATAAATTAAATAAATTAAATAAATTAAATAAATTAAATAAATTAAATAAATTAAATAAATTAAATAAATTAAATAAATTAAATAAATTAAATAAATTAAATAAATTAAATAAATTAAATAAATTAAATAAATTAAATAATTAAATAAATTAAATAAATTAAATAAATTAAATAAATTAAATAAATTAAATAAATTAAATAAATTAAATAAATTAAATAAATTAAATAAATTAAATAAATTAAATAAATTAAATAAATTAAATAAATTAAATAAATTAAATAAATTAAATAAATTAAATAAATTAAATAAATTAAATAAATTAAATAAATTAAATAAATTAAATAAATTAAATAAATTAAATAAATTAAATAAATTAAATAAATTAAATAAATTAAATAAATTAAATAAATTAAATAAATTAAATAAATTAAATAAATTAAATAAATTAAATAAATTAAATAAATTAAATAAATTAAATAAATTAAATAAATTAAATAAAATTAAATAAATTAAATAAATTAAATAAATTAAATAAATTAAATAAATTAAATAAATTAAATAAATTAAATAAATTAAATAAATTAAATAAATTAAATAAATTAAATAAATTAAATAAATTAAATAATTAAATACATTAAATAATTAAATAAATTAAATAAATTAAATAAATTAAATAAATTAAATAAATTAAATAAATTAAATAAATTAAATAAATTAAATAAATTAAATAAATTAAATAAATTAAATAAATTAAATAAATTAAATAAATTAAATAAATTAAATAAATTAAATAAATTAAATAAATTAAATAAATTAAATAAATTAAATAAATTAAATAAATTAAATAAATTAAATAAATTAAATAAATTAAATAAATTAAATAAATTAAATAAATTAAATAAATTAAATAAATTAAATAAATTAAATAAATTAAATAAATTAAATAAATTAAATAAATTAAATAAATTAAATAAATTAAATAAATTAAATAAATTAAATAAATTAAATAAATTAAATAAATTAAATAAATTAAATAAATTAAATAAATTAAATAAATTAAATAAATTAAATAAATTAAATAAATTAAATAAATTAAATAAATTAAATAAATTAAATAAATTAAATAAATTAAATAAATTAAATAAATTAAATAAATTAAATAAATTAAATAAATTAAATAAATTAAATAAATTAAATAAATTAAATAATTAAATAAATTAAATAAATTAAATAAATTAAATAAATTAAATAAATTAAATAAATTAAATAAATTAAATAAATTAAATAAATTAAATAAATTAAATAAATTAAATAAATTAAATAAATTAAATAAATTAAATAAATTAAATAAATTAAATAAATTAAATAAATTAAATAAATTAAATAAATTAAATAAATTAAATAAATTAAATAAATTAAATAAATTAAATAAATTAAATAAATTAAATAAATTAAATAAATTAAATAAATTAAATAAATTAAATAAATTAAATAAATTAAGTAAATTAAATAAATCAAATAAGTTAAATAAATTAAAAATATTAAATAAATTTATTTAATTTAATTTAATTAATTTATTATTTGTTTAATTTATTAATTTATTTAATTTATTTAATTTATTTAATTTATTTAATTTATTTAATTTATTTAATTTATTTAATTTATTTAATTTATTTAATTTATTTAATTTATTTAATTTATTTAATTTATTTAATTTATTTAATTTATTTAATTTATTTAATTTATTTTTATTTATTTAATTTATTTTTATTTATTTAATTTATTTTTATTTATTTAATTTATTTTATTTATTTAATTTATTTTTATTTATTTAATTTATTTTTATTTATTTAATTTATTTTTATTTATTTAATTTATTTTTATTTATTTAATTTATTTTATTTATTTAATTTATTTTTATTTATTTAATTTATTTTTATTTATTTAATTTATTTTTATTTATTTAATTTATTTTTATTTATTTAATTTATTTTTATTTATTTAATTTATTTTTATTTATTTAATTTATTTTTATTTATTTAATTTATTTTTATTTATTTAATTTATTTTTATTTATTTAATTTATTTTTATTTATTTAATTTATTTTTATTTATTTAATTTATTTTTATTTATTTAATTTATTTTTATTTATTTAATTTATTTTTATTTATTTAATTTATTTAATTTATTTTTATTTATTTAATTTATTTAATTTATTTAATTTATTTTTATTTATTTAATTTATTTAATTTATTTAATTTATTTAATTTATTTTTATTTATTTAATTTATTTAATTTATTTTTATTTATTTAATTTATTTAATTTATTTTTACTTATTTAATTTATTTAATTTATTTTTATTTATTTAATTTATTTAATTTATTTTTATTTATTTAATTTATTTAATTATTTTTATTTACTTAATTTATTTAATGTATTTTTATTTATTTAATTTATTTAATTTATTTTTATTTATTTAATTTATTTAATTTATTTTTATTTATTTAATTTATTTAATTTATTTAATTTATTTAATTTATTTTTATTTATTTAATTTATTTAATTTATTTTTATTTATTTAATTTATTTTTATTTATTTAATTTATTTAATTTATTTTTATTTATTTAATTTATTTAATTTATTTTTATTTATTTAATTTATTTAATTTATTTTTATTTATTTAATTTATTTAATTTATTTTTATTTATTTAATTTATTTAATTTATTTTTATTTATTTAATTTATTTTTATTTATTTAATTTATTTTTATTTATTTAATTTATTTAATTTATTTTTATTTATTTAATTTATTTAATTTATTTAATTTATTTAATTTATTTAATTTATTTAATTTATTTTTATTTATTTTTATTTATTTAATTTATTTTTATTTATTTAATTTATTTAATTCATTTTTATTTATTTAATTTATTTAATTTATTTTTATTTATTTTTATTTATTTTTATTTATTTAATTTATTTTTATTTATTTAATTTATTTAATTTATTTTTATTTATTTAATTTATTTAATTTATTTTTATTTATTTAATTTATTTAATTTATTTAATTTATTTAATTTATTTTTATTTACTTAATTTATTTTTATTTATTTAATTTATTTTTATTTATTTAATTTATTTAATTTATTTTTATTTATTTAATTTATTTAATTTATTTTTATTTATTTAATTTATTTAATTTATTTTTATTTATTTAATTTATTTATTTATTTAATTTATTTAATTTATTTTTATTTATTTAATTTATTTAATTTATTTTTATATATTTAATTTATTTAATTTATTTTTATATATTTAATTTATTTAATTTATTTTTATTTATTTAATTTATTTAATTTATTTAATTTATTTAATTTATTTAATTTATTTAATTTATTTAATTTATTTAATTTATTTAATTTATTTAATTTATTTAATTTATTTAATTTATTTAATTTATTTAATTTATTTAATTTATTTAATTTATTTAATTTATTTAATTTATTTAATTTATTTAATTTATTTAATTTATTTAATTTATTTAATTTATTTAATTTATTTAATTATTTTTATTTATTTAATTTATTTAATTTATTTTTATATATTTAATTTATTTAATTTATTTTTATTTATTTAATTTATTTAATTTATTTTTATTTATTTAATTTATTTAATTTATTTTTATTTATTTAATTTATTTAATTTATTTTTATTTATTTAATTATTTAATTTATTTTTATTTATTTAATTTATTTTTATTTATTTAATTTATTTAATTTATTTTTATTTATTTAATTTATTTAATTTATTTAATTTATTTTTATTTATTTAATTTATTTTTATTTATTTAATTTATTTAATTATTTTTATTTATTTAATTTATTTAATTTATTTTTATTTATTTAATTTATTTAATTTACTTTTATTTATTTAATTTATTTAATTTATTTTTATTTATTTAATTTATTTTTATTTATTTAATTTATTTAATTTATTTTTATTTATTTAATTTATTTAATTTATTTTTATTTATTTAATTTATTTAATTTATTTTTATTTATTTAATTTATTTAATTTATTTTTATTTATTTAATTTATTTAATTTATTTTTATTTATTTAATTTATTTAATTTATTTTTATTTATTTAATTTATTTAATTTATTTAATTTATTTTTATTTATTTAATTTATTTTTATTTATTTAATTTATTTAATTTATTTTTATTTATTTAATTTATTTAATTTATTTAATTTATTTAATTTATTTAATTTATTTAATTTATTTAATTTATTTAATTTATTTAATTTATTTAATTTATTTAATTTATTTAATTTATTTAATTTATTTAATTTATTTTTATAATTTCTAATAAATTTCTTCATCACAACGACGAAAACCATTGAAAGTTTTAATTTTCTATTATGTCCCGAACGTCCAAATTTTTTTCCCACGCAAGGTGGCCAAGTGACTACTAGGATTTTTGGAGATTTCCAAAATCTCCCAAAATAATGCATTTCTTGAAGTATATAATTACAAACGGTCCATTTTTACCTTTGTGTCTATAATCAAAGTTAAGAATCTTTTTATTCTAATACAGAAACCAAGAAATGTCGCCTACTTAAGATGAAATAAGAATACAAATTTTAAATTCAATGATTGTTTCTTATTTTTTTGTTGTAATTTCGTTGTTTTTCTAGTGAAGTTAAAACAGGAGTATTAAAAATACAAAATTTTTAAATATTACATAAAATAATACAAATCATTTTCGAGATCTTTTCGTATTTCCCCGAAAATGGTTTTTGAAAAGTAAATTAACAAAAACGGCCCAATTTTGTCTTTCAATCTCTAATCTCTATTAAAAATCTTGTACTTTTGCTACAAAAAGCACGATATCCTGTAATTGATTTCAAATAAGAACAAAATGTGTGATTTCACTGATTAATTCGGATTTTGTGATATAAATATCTTGTCTTTCAAAGAAAGTTAGAATAGAAGTGTCGAAAACGCAGCAATCTTAAATATGTCAAATTTTAATGGATTATACAAAAATTTATTTACTTCCTGATGTTCTCATATTAACAGATTTCTTTGAAGATTTTCGAAATGTGTCGCTAAACATATAAAATTAGATCTCGCACAATACTTTACATCTCCCGGTTTAAGTAGGGATGCAATGTTACGATTCACAAAAGTAAAATTAGAATTCTAACTGATATTAACATGATACATTTTTTTTAAAAACAATAAAAATGGCCCATTATTGACTTTCAGTCTCTAATCTATGTATAACGTCTTGTAGTTCTCTTACAAAATCCAAGAAATCCATGTACATTGATTCCAAATTAGAACAAAATGTATGACTTCACTGATTATTTCGTATTTTGTGATTTAATCATCTTGTTTTTCTAGAAAAGCTGGTATAGGAGTATCGAAAATGTAGAATATTTAAATAATATACAAAATAATACCAATAATCTTAGAGATCGTTTCGTATTTCCTTGAATAGTTAATTTCGGGATTGATATTGACACAAACGGCCCATTTTGGACTTTCCGACTTTAGTCTAAAGTTCAGAACCCTGTTCTTCTTCCACAAAAACCAAGAAATGCAAGTAAATTTAGTCCAAATTAGCACAAAACTGCTAAATTTAGTGATTATTTCGTATTTTGTGCTGTAATTCTTTTGTTCTCCTAGAAAAGTTATTATAGAAATATCGAAAAGGAAGAAAAAGTTATTATCGAAATATCGAAAAGGCAGGATTTTTTAATATTATACCAAATAAAACAGATAATCTTAGAAATCTTCTAGTATTCCTCTGCGAAATAGGTTTCGGGAAGTAAATTAATACAAATGGCCCATTTTTGTCATTCAGTCTACAATCTAAGTTCAGAATCTTGAAGTTCTAATACAAAGACCAAGAAATGCGACCTAATTTAGTCGAAATAAGAACAAAAACTTTAAATTCAATAATTTTTTCCGTATTTAGAGTTGTAATTTCCTTATTTTCCAAGAGAACTTATAAAGAAGTATCAAAACTGCAAGGCTTTTGAATAATATACAAAATCATGCTCTCAATATTAGAGATCTATTCATATTTCAATGAGAAATGGGTTTTAGAACGTAAGTTAGTAAAAACGACCTATTTTGGACTTTCAATCTCTAATCTAAAGTAAATTGTATCCAAATTAGAACAAAATGTCTATATTCAATGATTTCTTCGTATTCTGTGCTGTAATCTCATTTTTATCCATTTTTAAGGGAAATACGAATATATCTCCGAGATAACAAGTTTTATTTAGGGTAACATATTAAAAAACCTGCATTTTCGATTCTTTTATAACAAAAGTTATAACAACTTCTCCATTAAAATAAGGAAATACGAAAAAATCATCGAATTTAGGTGCTTTATGATTATTTCGAAAGAATTAAGCTCCATTCTTGGTTTTCATAGTAGAAGTACTAAATCCTGAACTTAGATTATAGACAGAAAGTCAAAAAGTGCCATTTGTGGTAACTACCATTCCGAGACATATTTTTCAGGGAAATACGGAAAGATCTTTAAGATAATTATTTTAATTTTCTAAAATATTTGAGAATTCCGCATTTTCGATACTTCTGTAATAATCTTTCTAGGAAAACAAAAGCAATTACAGCTCAGAATTGGAAATAATCATTGAATTCACGAATTTGATTCTAATTTGAACTTATTTTCCATACATTTCTTGGATTTTGAAGTAGAAGTGCAAGATTCTGAACTTAGATTATAGGCAGAAAATCAAAAATGGACCATTTATGTAAATCAACTTCCCAATATTTATTTTTCAGGAAAATACGATATTATCTCGGAGATTATTGGTTTAGTTTTATAAGAAATTTAAGAATCTTGCACAATCGATATTTCCAGTGGTTTTAGAGATCTTTTCGTATTTCCCTGAAAAATAAGTTTCCGAATGTAAATTATCACACATGGCCCATTTTCGGCTTTAATTCTCCAATCTAAGTTTGGAATCTTTTACTTCTCATAAAAATCCAAGAATTGCTAGTAAGTGGAGTTTAAATTAGAGCCAAACATCTAAATTAAATTATTATTTCGTAAATTATTTTACAAAATTAGACCAGTAATTACAGAGATCTTTCCGTATTTTCCTGAAAAATTAGTTTCCGGATGTAAATTATTACAATTAGCCAATTTTCGAATTTCATTCTCCAATCTAAGTTTGGAATCTTGTACTTCTCATATAAAATCCAAGAAATGCTAGTAAGTTAAGTTTAAATTTGAGCCAAACGGCTAAATTCAATGATTATTTCGTATTTCCATATTTTCCTAGTGATGTTATAACGAAAGAATCTAAAATGGGGATTTTTTAGAATACTACTCTTAATAAATCAAATATTCTTGGAGATATTTTCGTATTTCCCTTAAAAATGGATTACAAGGAGATTACGATACAATATACCAAGAAATCATAGAATTTAGACTTTTTGTTCCAATTTGAGCTTAATTTACCCTAAACTATTGACTAAATAGGTCGTTCTTTTTATCTTATGCTCCAAAAGCCATTTTTTAGGGAAATATGAATAGATCTCTAAGATAAATAGAATTTTTTTGCATGAAATCTTACATTTTTCATACTTCTTTAATACGTTGTATTGGAAAACTCAATATACTTGCATTTCTTGAAAATGCAGGATTAATTAAATATTATAGAAAATAATAATAATAATCTTTGAGTTTCTTTTGTATTTCCTTGAAAAATAAATTTCGGGATGTAAATTAACCCAAATGGTCCATTTTGAGCTCTCTATCTCTGATCTGAGTTCACAATCTTGTACTTCTACTACAAAAACCAAGAAATGTAAGTATATTGAGTTTTCCAAGACAACGTATTAAGAAATATCAAAAATGCAAGAGTTCATGCAAAATAATACTACTAATCTTCGAGATCTATTCATATTTCCCTAAAAAATGAGTTTTGAAGCGTAAGTTAATAAAAACGACCCATTTAGTCTAAATTGAGCTCAAATTATCACGAAAAGTCTAAATTCAATGATTCCTTCGTATTTTGTGCCGTAATCTCCTTGTATTCCATTTTTAAGGCAAATACGAAAATTACTCCAAGCATATTAATTTTATTTAGAGTAGTATTCTAAAAATCCTCCATTTTCGATTCATTCGTTATAATATCTCTAGGAAAATATGGAAATTCGAAATATCCTTTGAATTTAGATGTTTGGCTCTAATTTAAGCTCAACTTACCAGCATTTCTTGGATTTTATATGAGAAGTACAAGATTCCAAACTTAGATTGGAGAAGGAGATCCGAAAATGGGCTATTTGTAATAATTTACTCCCGGAAACTTACTTTTCAGGGAAATACGGAAAGATCTCTAAAATTCCTGGTCTAATTGTGCAAAATAATTAAGAATCCTGCATTATCAATACTTCTTACTAACTTTTCTGGGAAAACAAGGGAATTACAGTACAAGATGGAAAATATTCTATGAATTCAAAAATTTTGTTCAAATCTTGATTCAGTTCATTTGCATTACTTGTGTTTTGTAGGAGAAGTACAAGACTCTGGAATTAGATTAGAGACGGAAAGACGAAAATAGGCTAATTTTGTTAATTTACTCCCCAAAACTGATTGATTCAGAGAATTAGAGAATATGTCTAAGATAAGGTTTAATTGTATAAGATATTTATAAATTCTTCATTTTCAGTAGATATTCGCTATCTATATTCCCATCCCATGGATGTATAATATTTCCATTTAAAAAAATTGCATTTCTGTACAGTTTTTAACAAAAATATCCTTCTAAAAACGTCCAATCCTTTATTTAGTTTAATATCCGTGTCCAATGAGGCGGGTGATATTCAATATCCAACGGGTTGATATGGAGGGTCTTCTACGTAGGTTCTGACCGGTGCGCCAAGAAACACGGCAATTTTTCCAACATCTATTTAGTTTTATTTCATATAATATTTAAAAGTCATGAATTTTTGGTACTCCTCTTGTAACTTTAACAAAGAAATTGCAACAATAAGAAAGTAATAATCATTGAATTTAAAATTTTTGTTCGTATTTCTTCTAAACTATGTGGTCCTTCTTGGTTTTAATATTAGAATTACAAGTGTCTGATGTTAGATTATAGACAGAAAGTCAAAAATGACCGTTTGTATTAATATACTTCAAGAAATGTTCTTTTTTGGGAAGTTTTGTAAATCTCGGCACATTTTTGACTTTCTCCGAGAGTTGTGTAAGATTTGACTTCTAGAACACCTCCAGGCTATATATTAATTTAAAAATAATGGTAATTATTATTCAATGTGTGTATCAAATTAAGGTCTAAATTGTCAGTTAGATTTATTGCGGAACTGTAAGTGTGTGTTATGTGTGTAACAAGTTGTTGTTATACAGGGTGATAGCTGATAGTAGATACTCGCTATCTATATTACCATCCCATGGATGAATAATATTTCCATTTAAAAAAATTATATTTCTGTACAGTTTTTAACAAAGATATCCTTCTAAAAACGTCTAATCCTTTATTTAGTTTAATGTCCGTGTCCAATGAGGCGGGTAATTTTCAATATTCAAGGAATTGATATGGAGGGTCCTCTAGGTAGGTTCGGACCGGCGCGCCAAGAAACACGGCAATTCTTCCAACATCTTAAATAAATTTAATAAATTAAATAAATCAAGTAAATAAAATAAATGAGAAAAAATAAGTAAATTAAATAAATTATATAAATAAATAAATCAAATAAATTAAATAAAATAAATAAATTAAATAAATTAAATAAATCAAATAAATTAAATAAAATAAATAAATTAAATAAATTAAATAAATTAAATAAATTAAATAAATTAAATAAATTAAATAAATTAAATAAATTAAATAAATTAAATAAATTAAATAAATTAAATAAATTAAATAAATTAAATAAATTAAATAAATTAAATAAATTAAATAAATTAAATAAATTAAATAAATTAAATAAATTAAATAAAATTAAATAAATTAAATAAATTAAATAAATTAATAAATTAAATAAATTAAATAAATTAAATAAATTAAATAAATTAAATAAATTAAATAAATTAAATAAATTAAATAAATTAAATAAATTAAATAAATTAAATAAATTAAATAAATTAAATAAATTAAATAAATTAAATAAATTAAATAAATTAAATAAATTAAATAAATTAAATAAATTAAATAAATTAAATAAATTAATAAATTAAATAAATTAAATAAATTAAATAATTAAATAAATTAAATAAATTAAATAAATTAAATAAATTAAATAAATTAAATAAATTAAATAAATTAAATAAATTAAATAAATTAAATAAATTAAATAAATTAAATAAATAAATAAATTAAATAAATTAAATAAATTAAATAAATTAAATAAATTAAATAAATTAAATAAATTAAATAAATTAAATAAATTAAATAAATTAAATAAATTAAATAATTAAATAAATTAAATAAATTAAATAAATTAAATAAATTAAATAAATTAAATAAATTAAATAAATTAAATAAATTAAATAAATTAAATAAATTAAATAAATTAAATAAATTAAATAATTAAATAAATTAAATAAATTAAATAAATTAAATAAATTAAATAAATTAAATAAATTAAATAAATTAAATAAATTAAATAAATTAAATAAATTAAATAAATTAAATAAATTAAATAAATTAAATAAATTAAATAAATTAAATAAATTAAATAAATTAAATAAATTAATAAATTAAATAAATTAAATAAATTAAATAAATTAAATAAATTAAATAAATTAAATAAATTAAATAAATTAAATAAATTAAATAAATTAAATAAATTAAATAAATTAAATAAATTAAATAAATTAAATAAATTAAATAAATTAAATAAATTAAATAAATTAAATAAATTAAATAAATTAAATAAATTAAATAAATTAAATAAATTAAATAAATTAAATAAATTAAATAAATTAAATAAATTAAATAATTAAATAAATTAAATAAATTAAATAAATTAAATAAATTAAATAAATTAAATAAATTAAATAAATTAAATAAATTAAATAAATTAAATAAATTAAATAAATTAAATAATTAAATAAATTAAATAAATTAAATAAATTAAATAAATTAAATAAATTAAATAAATTAAATAAATTAAATAATTAAATAAATTAAATAAATTAAATAAATTAAATAAATTAAATAAATTAAATAAATTAAATAAATTAAATAAATTAATAAATAAATTAAATAAATTAAATAAATTAAATAAATTAAATAAATTAAATAAATTAAATAAATTAAATAAATTAAATAAATTAAATAAATTAAATAAATTAAATAAATTAAATAAATTAAATAAATTAAATAAATTAAATAAATTAAATAAATTAAATAAATTAAATAAATTAAATAAATTAAATAAATTAAATAAATTAAATAATTAAATAAATTAAATAATTAAATAATTAAATAAATTAAATAAATTAAATAAATTAAATAAATTAAATAAATTAAATAAATTAAATAAATTAAATAAATTAAATAAATTAAATAAATTAAATAAATTAAATAAATTAAATAAATTAAATAAATTAAATAAATTAAATAAATTAAATAAATTAAATAATTAAATAAATTAAATAAATTAAATAAATCAAATAAATTAAATAAATTAAATAAATTAAATAAATCAAATAAATAAAAATAAATTAAATAAATTAAATAAATTAAATAAATAAAAATAAATTAAATAAATTAAATAAATAAAAATAAATTAATAAATTAAATAAATAAAAATAAATTAAATAAATTAAATAATAAAAATAAATTAAATAAATTAAATAAATAAAAATAAATTAAATAAATAAAAATAAATTAAAAAAATTAAATAAATTAAATAAATTAAATAAATTAAATAAATTAAATAAATTAAATAAATTAAATAAATTAAATAAATTAAATAAATAAAAATAAATTAAATAAATTAAATAAATAAAAATAAATTAAAAAAATTAAATAAATAAAAATAAATTAAATAAATTAAATAAATAAAAATAAATTAAATAAATTAAATAAATAAAAATAAATTAAATAAATTAAATAAATTAAATAAATTAAATAAATTAAATAAATAAAAATAAATTAAATAAATTAAATAAATAAAAATAAATTAAATAAATTAAATAAATAAAAATAAATTAAATAAATTAAATAAATTAAAATAAATTAAATAAATTAAATAAATAAAAATAAATTAAATAAATTAAATAAATTAAATAAATAAAAATAAATTAAATAAATTAAATAAATAAAAATAAATTAAATAAATTAAATAAATAAAAATAAATTAAATAAATTAAATAAATAAAAATAAATTAAATAAATTAAATAAATAAAAATAAATTAAATAAATAAAAATAAATTAAATAAATTAAATAATAAAAATAAATTAAATAAATTAAATAAATTAAATAAATGAAAATAAATTAAAAAAATAAAATAAATTAAATAAATTAAATAAATAAAAATAAATTAAATAAATTAAATAAATTAAATAAATTAAATAAATTAAATAAATTAAATAAATTAAATAAATAAAAATAAATTAAATAAATTAAATAAATAAAAATAAATTAAATAAATTAAATAAATAAAAATAAATTAAATAAATTAAATAAATTAAATAAATAAAAATAAATTAAATAAATTAAATAAATAAAAATAAATTAAATAAATTAAATAAATAAAAATAAATTAAATAAATTAAATAAATAAAAATAAATTAAATAAATTAAATAAATAAAAATAAATTAAATAAATTAAATAAATAAAAATAAATTAAATAAATTAAATAAATAAAAATAAATTAAATAAATTAAATAAATAAAAATAAATTAAATAAATTAAATAAATAAAAATAAATTAATTAAATTAAATAAATAAAAATAAATTAAATAAATTAAAAATAAATTAAATAAATTAAATAAATTAAATAAATTAAATAAATTAAATAAATTAAATAAATTAAATAAATTAAATAAATTAAATAAATTAAATAAATTAAATAAATTAAATAAATTAAATAAATTAAATAAATTAAATAAATTAAATAAATTAAATAATTTAAATAAATTAAATAAATAAAAATAAATTAAATAAATTAAATAAATAAAAATAAATTAAATAAATTAAATAAATTAAATAAATAAAAATAAATTAAATAAATTAAACAAATAAAAATAAATTAAATAAATTAAACAAATGAAGATAAATTAAATAAATTAAATAAATTAAATAAATAAAAATAAATTAAATAAATTAAATAAATAAAAATAAATTAAATAAATTAAATAAATAAAAATAAATTAAATAAATTAAATAAATAAAAATAAATTAAATAAATTAAATAAATAAAAATAAATTAAATAAATTAAATAAATTAAATAAATAAAAATAAATTAAATAAATAAAAATGAATTAAATAAATTAAATAAATTAAATAAATAAAAATAAATTAATTAAATTAAATAAATAAAAATAAATTAAATAAATTAAATAAATAAAAATAAATTAAATAAATTAAACAAATAAAAATAAATTAAATAAATTAAACAAATAAAAATAAATTAAATAAATTAAACAAATAAAAATAAATTAAATAAATTAAACAAATAAAAATAAATTAAATAAATAAAAATAAATTAAATAAATTAAATAAATTAAATAAATAAAAATAAATTAAATAAATTAAATAAATAAAAATAAATTAAATAAATAAAAATATAGTAAATAAATTAAATAAATTAAATAAATTAAATAAATTAAATAAATTAAATAAATTAAATAAATTAAATAAATTAAATAAATTAAATAAATTAATAAATTAAACAAATTAATAAATTAAATAAATTAAATTAAATAAATTTATTTAATATTTTTAATTTATTTAACTTATTTGATTTATTTAATTTATTTAATTTATTTAATTTATTTAATTTATTTAATTTATTTAATTTATTTAATTTATTTAATTTATTTAATTTATTTAATTTATTTAATTTATTTAATTTATTTAATTTATTTAATTTATTTAATTTATTTAATTTATTTAATTTATTTAATTTATTTAATTTATTTAATTTATTTAATTTATTTAATTTATTTAATTTATTTAATTTATTTAATTTATTTAATTTATTTAATTTATTTAATTTATTTAATTTATTTAATTTATTTAATTTATTTAATTTATTTAATTTATTTAATTTATTTAATTTATTTAATTTATTTAATTTATTTAATTTATTTAATTTATTTAATTTTTTTAATTTATTTAATTTATTTAATTTATTTAATTTATTTAATTTATTTAATTTATTTAATTTATTTAATTTATTTAATTTATTTTTATTTATTTAATTTATTTAATTTATTTTTATTTATTTAATTTATTTAATTTATTTAATTTATTTAATTTATTTAATTTTTTTAATTTATTTTTATTTATTTAATTTATTTTTATTTATTTAATTTATTTTTATTTATTTAATTTATTTAATTTATTTTTATTTATTTAATTTATTTAATTTATTTTTATTTATTTAATTTATTTAATTTATTTAATTTATTTAATTTATTTAATTTATTTAATTTATTTTTATTTATTTAATTTATTTAATTTATTTTTATTTATTTAATTTATTTAATTTATTTTTATTTATTTAATTTATTTAATTTATTTTTATTTATTTAATTTATTTAATTTATTTAATTTATTTAATTTATTTAATTTATTTAATTTATTTAATTTATTTAATTTATTTAATTTATTTAATTTATTTAATTTATTTTTATTTATTTAATTTATTTAATTTTTATAATTTATTTTTATGTATTTAATTTTTTTAATTTATTTTTATTTATTTAATTTATTTAATTTATTTTTATTTATTTAATTTATTTAATTTATTTTTATATATTTAATTTATTTAATTTATTTAATTTATTTTTATTTATTTAATTTATTTAATTTATTTTTATTTATTTAATTTATTTAATTTATTTTTATTTATTTAATTTATTTTTATTTATTTAATTTATTTTTATTTATTTAATTTATTTAATTTATTTAATTTATTTAATTTATTTAATTTATTTTTATTTATTTAATTTATTTTTATTTATTTAATTTATTTAATTTATTTAATTTATTTTTATTTATTTTTATTTATTTAATTTATTTAATTTATTTAATTTATTTAATTTATTTAATTTATTTAATTTATTTAATTTATTTAATTTATTTAATTTATTTAATTTATTTTTATTTATATAATTTATTTTTATTTATTTAATTTATTTAATTTATTTTTATTTATTTAATTTATTTTTATTTATTTAATTTATTTTTATTTATTTAATTTATTTTTATTTATTTAATTTATTTAATTTATTTTTATTTATTTAATTTATTTTTATTTATTTAATTTATTTTTATTTATTTAATTTATTTTTATTTATTTAATTTATTTAATTTATTTAATTTATTTTTATTTATTTAATTTATTTTTATTTATTTAATTTATTTAATTTATTTTTATTTATTTGATTTATTTAATTTATTTTTATTTATTTAATTTATTTTTATTTATTTAATTTATTTAATTTATTTAATTTATTTAATTTATTTAATTTATTTAATTTATTTAATTTATTTAATTTATTTAATTTATTTAATTTATTTAATTTATTTAATTTATTTAATTTATTTAATTTATTTAATTTATTTAATTTATTTAATTTATTTAATTTATTTAATTTATTTAATTTATTTAATTTATTTAATTTATTTAATTTATTTAATTTATTTAATTTATTTAATTTATTTAATTTATTTAATTTATTTAATTTATTTAATTTATTTAATTTATTTAATTTATTTAATTTATTTAATTTATTTAATTTATTTAATTTATTTAATTTATTTAATTTATTTAATTTATTTAATTTATTTAATTTATTTTTATTTATTTAATTTATTTTTATTTATTTAATTTATTTAATTTATTTTTATTTATTTAATTTATTTAATTTATTTAATTTATATTTATTTATTTAATTTATTTAATTTATTTTTATTTATTTAATTTATTTAATTTATTTAATTTATTTAATTTATTTTTATTTATTTAATTTATTTAATTTATTTTTATTTATTTAATTTATTTAATTTATTTTTATTTATTTAATTTATTTAATTTATTTTTATTTATTTAATTTATTTAATTTATTTTTATTTATTTAATTTATTTAATTTATTTTTATTTATTTAATTTATTTAATTTATTTTTATTTATTTAATTTATTTTTATTTATTTAATTTATTTTTATTTATTTAATTTATTTAATTTATTTTTATTTATTTAATTTATTTTTATTTATTTAATTTATTTAATTTATTTAATTTATTTTTATTTATTTAATTTATTTAATTTATTTTTATTTATTTTATTTATTTTATTTATTTAATTTATTTAATTTATTTTTATTTATTTAATTTATTTAATTTATTTTTATTTATTTAATTTATTTTTATTTATTTAATTTATTTTTATTTATTTAATTTATTTTTATTTATTTAATTTATTTTTATTTATTTAATTTATTTTTATTTATTTAATTTATTTTTATTTATTTAATTTATTTTTATTTATTTAATTTATTTTTATTTATTTAATTTATTTTTATTTATTTAATTTATTTAATTTATTTTTATTTATTTAATTTATTTAATTTATTTAATTTATTTTTATTTATTTAATTTATTTAATTTATTTTTATTTATTTAATTTATTTTTATTTATTTAATTTATTTAATTTATTTTTATTTATTTAATTTATTTATATTATTTTTATTTATTTAACTTATTTATATTATTTTTATTTATTTAATTTATTTAATGTATTTAATTTATTTAATTTATTTTTATTTATTTAATTTATTTAATTTATTTAATTTATTTAATTTATTTTTATTTATTTAATTTATTTAATTTATTTAATTTATTTTTATTTATTTAATTTATTTAATTTATTTTTATTTATTTAATTTATTTAATTTATTTAATTTATTTTTATTTATTTAATTTATTTAATTTATTTAATTTATTTTTATTTATTTAATTTATTTAATTTATTTAATTTATTTTTATTTATTTAATTTATTTTTATTTATTTAATTTATTTTTATATATTTAATTTATTGAATTTATTTAATTTATTTAATTTATTTTTATTTATTTAATTTATTTTTATTTATTTAATTTATTTAATTTATTTTTATTTATTTAATTTATTTAATTTATTTTTATTTATTTAATTTATTTAATTTATTTTTATATATTTAATTTATTTAATTTATTTTTATTTATTTAATTTATTTTTATTTATTTAATTTATTTAATTTATTTAATTTATTTAATTTATTTAATTTATTTTTATTTATTTAATTTATTTTTATTTATTTAATTTATTTAATTTATTTTTATTTATTTAATTTATTTAATTTATTTTTATTTATTTAATTTATTTAATTTATTTAATTTATTTTTATTTATTTAATTTATTTAATTTATTTTTATTTATTTAGTTTATTTTTATTTATTTAATTTATTTAATTTATTTAATTTATTTTTATTTATTTAATTTATTTAATTTATTTAATTTATTTAATTTATTTTTATTAATTTAATTTATTTAATTTATTTTTATTTATTTAATTTATTTTTATTTATTTAATTTATTTTTATTTATTTAATTTATTTAATTTATTTTTATATATTTAATTTATTTAATTTATTTTTATTTATTTAATTTATTTTTATTTATTTAATTTATTTAATTTATTTAATTTATTTAATTTATTTAATTTATTTAATTTATTTAATTTATTTTTATTTATTTAATTTATTTAATTTATTTTTATTTATTTAATTTATTTAATTTATTTAATTTATTTTTATTTATTTAATTTATTTAATTTATTTTTATTTATTTAATTTATTTTTATTTATTTAATTTATTTAATTTATTTTTATTTATTTAATTTATTTAATTTATTTAATTTATTTTTATTTATTTAATTTATTTAATTTATTTTTATTTATTTAATTTATTTTTATTTATTTAATTTATTTAATTTATTTTTATTTATTTAATTTATTCAATTTATTTAATTTATTTTTATTTATTTAATTTATTTAATTTATTTTTATTTATTTAATTTATTTTTATTTATTTAATTTATTTAATTTATTTTTATTTATTTAATTTATTTTTATTTATTTAATTTATTTAATTTATTTAATTTATTTTTATTTATTTAATTTATTTAATTTATTTTTATTTATTTAATTTATTTAATTTATTTTTATTTATTTAATTTATTTTTATTTATTTAATTTATTTAATTTATTTTTATTTATTTAATTTATTTAATTTATTTTTATTTATTTAATTTATTTTTATTTATTTAATTTATTTAATTTATTTTTATTTATTTAATTTATTTAATTTATTTTCATTTATTTAATTTATTTAATTTATTTAATTTATTTAATTTATTTAATTTATTTAATTTATTTAATTTATTTAATTTATTTAATTTATTTAATTTATTTAATATATTTAATTTATTTAATTTATTTAATTTATTTAATTTATTTAATTTATTTAATTTATTTAATTTATTTAATTTATTTAATTTATTTAATTTATTTAATTTATTTAATTTATTTAATTTATTTAATTTATTTAATTTATTTAATTTATTTAATTTATTTAATTTATTTAATTTATTTAATTTATTTAATTTATTTAATTTATTTAATTTATTTAATTTATTTAATTTATTTAATTTATTTAATTTATTTAATTTATTTAATTTATTTAATTTATTTAATTTATTTAATTTATTTAATTTATTTAATTTATTTAATTTATTTAATTTATTTAATTTATTTAATTTATTTAATTTATTTAATTTATTTAATTTATTTAATTTATTTAATTTATTTAATTTATTTAATTTATTTAATTTATTTAATTTATTTAATTTATTTAATTTATTTAATTTATTTAATTTATTTAATTTATTTAATTTATTTAATTTATTTAATTTATTTAATTTATTTAATTTATTTTTATTTATTTAATTTATTTAATTTATTTTTATTTATTTAACTTATTTTTATTTATTTAATTTATTTAATTTATTTTTATTTATTTAACTTATTTAATTTATTTTTATTTATTTAATTTATTTAATTTATTTAATTTATTTAATTTATTTAATTTATTTAATTTATTTAATTTATTTAATTTATTTAATTTATTTAATTTATTTAATTTATTTAATTTATTTAATTTATTTAATTTATTTAATTTATTTAATTTATTTTTATTTATTTAATTTATTTAATTTATTTAATTTATTTAATTTATTTTTATTTATTTAATTTATTTATTTTAATTTTATTTATTTAATTTATTTATTTTATTTTTATTTATTTAATTTATTTATTTTATTTTTATTTATTTAATTTATTTATTATATTTTTATTAATTTCATTTATTTATTTTATTTTTATTTATTTCATTTATTTATTTTATTTTTATTTATTTAATTTATTTATTTTATTTTTATTTATTTAATTTATTTATTTTATTTTTATTTATTTAATTTATTTATTTTATTTTTATTATTTAATTTATTTATTTTATTTTTATTTATTTAATTTATTTATTTTATTTAATTTATTTTTATTTATTTAATTTATTTTTATTTATTTAATTTATTTAATTTATTTTTATTTATTTAATTTTTTTGATTTATTTTTATTTATTTAATTTATTTGATTTATTTTTATTTATTTAATTTATTTTTATTTATTTAATTTATTTAATTTATTTTTATTTATTTAATTTATTTTTATTTATTTAATTTATTTTTATTTATTTAATTTATTTTTATTTATTTAATTTATTTTTATTTATTTAATTTATTTAATTTATTTTTATTTATTTAATTTATTTAATTTATTTTTATTTATTTAATTTATTTAATTTATTTAATTTATTTTTATTTATTTAATTTATTTTTATTTATTTAATTTATTTTTATTTATTTAATTTATTTTTATTTATTTAATTTATTTTTATTTATTTAATTTTTTTAATTTATTTTTATTTATATAATTTATTTAATTTAATTTTATTTATTTAATTTATTTAATTTATTTTTATTTATTTAATTTATTTAATTTATTTAATTTATTTTTATTTATTTAATTTATTTAATTTATTTTTATTTATTTAATTTATTTTTATTTATTTAATTTATTTAATTTATTTTTATTTATTTACTTTATTTAATTTATTTTTATTTATTTAATTCATTTAATTTATTTTTATTTATTTAATTTATTTAATTTATTTAATTTATTTAATTTATTTTTATTTATTTAATTTATTTAATTTATTTTTATTTATTTAATTTATTTAATTTATTTTTATTTATTTAATTTATTTAATTTATTTAATTTATTTTTATTTATTTAATTTATTTAATTTATTTTTATTTATTTAATTTATTTAATTTATTTTTATTTATTTAATTTATTTAATTTATTTAATTTATTTTTATTTATTTAATTTTTTTAATTTATTTTTATTTATTTAATTTATTTAATTTATTTTTATTTATTTAATTTATTTTTATTTATTTAATTTATTTAATTTATTTTTATTTATTTAATTTATTTAATTTATTTTTATTTATTTAATTTATTTTTATTTATTTAATTTATTTTTATTTATTTAATTTATTTTTATTTATTTAATTTATTTTTATTTATTTAATTTATTTAATTTATTTTTATTTATTTAATTTATTTTTATTTATTTAATTTATTTTTATTTATTTATTTTATTTTTATTTATTTAATTTATTTTTATTTATTTAATTTTTTTAATTTATTTTTATTTATATAATTTATTTAATTTAATTTTATTTATTTAATTTATTTAATTTATTTTTATTTATTTAATTTATTTTTATTTATTTAATTTATTTTTATTTATTTATTTTATTTTTATTTATTTAATTTATTTTTATTTATTTAATTTTTTCAATTTATTTTTATTTATATAATTTATTTAATTTAATTTTATTTATTTAATTTATTTAATTTATTTAATTTATTTTTATTTATTTAATTTATTTAATTTATTTTTATTTATTTAATTTATTTTTATTTATTTTATTTATTTTTATTTATTTAATTTATTTTTATTTATTTAATTTATTTAATTTATTTTTATTTATTTAATTTATTTAATTTATTTTTATTTATTTAATTTATTTTTATTTATTTAATTTATTTAATTTATTTAATTTATTTAATTTATTTAATTTATTTAATTTATTTTTATTTATTTAATTTATTTAATTTATTTTTATTTATTTAATTTATTTTTATTTATTTAATTTATTTAATTTATTTAATTTATTTAATTTATTTAATTTATTTAATTTATTTTTATTTATTTAATTTATTTAATTTATTTTTATTTATTTAATTTATTTTTATTTATTTTTATTTATTTAATATATTTAATTTATTTAATTTATTTAATTTATTTACTTTATTTACTTTATTTACTTTATTTACTTTATTTAATTTATTTAATTTATTTAATTTATTTAATTTATTTACTTTATTTACTTTATTTACTTTATTTACTTTATTTAATTTATTTAATTTATTTAATTTATTTAATTAATTTAATTTATTTAATTTATTTAATTAATTTAATTAATTTAATTTATTTAATTAATTTAATTAATTTAATTAATTTAATTAATTTAATTTAATTAATTTATTTAATTTATTTAATTTATTTAATTTATTTAATTTATTTAATTTATTTAATTTATTTAATTTATTTAATTTATTTAATTTATTTAATTTATTTAATTTATTTAATTTATTTAATTTATTTAATTTATTTAATTTATTTAATTTATTTAATTTATTTAATTTATTTAATTTATTTAATTTATTTAATTTATTTAATTTATTTAATTTATTTAATTTATTTAATTTATTTAATTTATTTAATTTATTTAATTTATTTAATTTATTTAATTTATTTAATTTATTTAATTTATTTAATTTATTTAATTTATTTAATTTATTTAATTTATTTAATTTATTTAATTTATTTAATTTATTTAATTTATTTAATTTATTTAATTTATTTAATTTATTTAATTTATTTAATTTATTTAATTTATTTAATTTATTTAATTTATTTAATTTATTTAATTTATTTAATTTATTTAATTTATTTAATTTATTTAATTTATTTAATTTATTTAATTTATTTAATTTATTTAATTTATTTAATTTATTTAATTTATTTAATTTATTTAATTTATTTAATTTATTTAATTTATTTAATTTATTTAATTTATTTAATTTATTTAATTTATTTAATTTATTTAATTTATTTAATTTATTTAATTTATTTAATTTATTTAATTTATTTAATTTATTTAATTTATTTAATTTATTTAATTTATTTAATTTATTTAATTTATTTAATTTATTTAATTTATTTAATTTATTTAATTTATTTAATTTATTTAATTTATTTAATTTATTTAATTTATTTAATTTATTTAATTTATTTAATTTATTTAATTTATTTAATTTATTTAATTTATTTAATTTATTTAATTTATTTAATTTATTTAATTTATTTAATTTATTTAATTTATTTAATTTATTTAATTTATTTAATTTATTTAATTTATTTAATTTATTTAATTTATTTAATTTATTTAATTTATTTAATTTATTTAATTTATTTAATTTATTTAATTTATTTAATTTATTTAATTTATTTAATTTATTTAATTTATTTAATTTATTTAATTTATTTAATTTATTTAATTTATTTAATTTATTTAATTTATTTAATTTATTTAATTTATTTAATTTATTTAATTTATTTAATTTATTTAATTTATTTAATTTATTTAATTTATTTAATTTATTTAATTTATTTAATTTATTTAATTTATTTAATTTATTTAATTTATTTAATTTATTTAATTTATTTAATTTATTTAATTTATTTAATTTATTTAATTTATTTAATTTATTTAATTTATTTAATTTATTTAATTTATTTAATTTATTTTTATAATTTCTAATAAATTTCTTCATCACAACGACGAAAACCATTGAAAGTTTTAATTTTCTGTTATGTCCCGAACGTCGAAATTTTTTTCCCACGCAAGGTGGCCAAGTGACTACTAGGATTTTTGGAGATTTCCAAAATCTCCCAAAATAATGCATTTCTTGAAGTATATAATTACAAACGGTCCATTTTTACCTTTGTGTCTATAATCAAAGTTAAGAATCTTTTTATTCTAATATAGAAACCAAGAAATGTCGCCTAGTTAAGATGAAATAAGAATACAAATTTTAATTTCAATGATTATTTCTTATTTTTTTGTTGTAATTTCGTTGTTTTTCTAGTGAAGTTAATACAGGAGTATTAAAAATACAAAATTTTTAAATATTACATAGAATAATACAAATCATTTTCGAGATCTTTTCGTATTTCCCCGAAAAATGGTTTTTGAAAAGTAAATTAACAAAAACGGCCCAATTTTGTCTTTCAATCTCTAATCTCTATTAAAAATCTTGTACTTTTGCTACAAAAAGCAAGATATCCTGTAATTTGATTTCAAATAAGAACAAAATGTGTGATTTCACGGATTAATTCGGATTTTGTGATATAAATATCTTGTCTTTCAAAGAAAGTTAGAATAGAAGTGTCGAAAACGCAGCAATCTTAGATATGTCAAATTTTAATGGATTATACAAAAATTTATTTACTTCCAGATGTTCTCATATTAACAGATTTCTTTGAAGATTTTCGAAATGTGTCGCTAAACATATAAAATAAGATCTCGCACAATACTTTATATCTCCCGGTTTAAGTAGGGATGCAATGTTACGATTCACAAAAGTAAAATTATAATTCTAACTGATATTAACATGTTACATTTTTTTTAAAAACAATAAAAATGGCCCATTATTGACTTTCAGTCTCTAATCTATGTATAACGTCTTGTAGTTCTCTTACAAAATCCAAGAAATCCATGTACATTGATTCCAAATTAGAACAAAATGTAAGACTTCACTGATTATTTCGTATTTTGTGATTTAATCATCTTGTTTTTCTAGAAAAGCTGGTATAGGGGTATCGAAAATGTAGAATATTTAAATAATATACAAAATAATACCAATAATCTTAGAGATCGTTTCGTATTTCCTTGATTAGTTAATTTCGGGATTGATATTGACACAAACGGCCCATTTTGGACTTTCCGACTTTAGTCTAAAGTTCAGAACCCTGTTTTTCTTCCACAAAAACCAAGAAATGCAAGTAAATTTAGTCCAAATTAGCACAAAACTGCTAAATTTAGTGATTATTTCGTATTTTGTGCTGTAATTCTTGTGTTCTCCTAGAAAAGTTATTATAGAAATATCGAAAAGGAAGAAAAAGTTATTATCGAAATATCGAAAAGCAGGATTTTTTAATATTATACCAAATAAAACAGATAATCTTAGAAATCTTCTCGTATTCCTCTGCGAAATAGGTTTCGGGAAGTAAATTAATACAAATGGCCCATTTTTGTCATTCAGTCTACAATCTAAGTTCAGAATCTTGAAGTTCTAATACAAAGACCAAGAAATGTGACCTAATTTAGTCGAAATAAGAACAAAAACTTTAAATTCAATAATTTTTTCCGTATTTAGAGTTGTAATTTCCTTATTTTCCAAGAGAACTTATAAAGAAGTATCAAAACTGCAAGGCTTTTGAATAATATACAAAATCATGCTCTCAATATTAGAGATCTATTCATATTTCAATGAGAAATGGGTTTTAGAACGTAAGTTAGTAAAAACGACCTATTTTGGACTTTCAATCTCTAATCTAAAGTAAATTGTATCCAAATTAGAACAAAATGTCTATATTCAATGATTTCTTCGTATTCTGTGCTGTAATCTCATTTTTATCCATTTTTAAGGGAAATACGAATATATCTCCGAGATAACAAGTTTTATTTAGGGTAACATATTAAAAAACCTGCATTTTCGATTCTTTTATAACAAAAGTTATAACAACTTCTCCATTAAAATAAGGAAATACGAAAAAATCATCGAATTAATTTTCTAAAATATTTGAGAAATCTGCATTTTCGATACTTCTGTATTAATCTTTCTAGGAAAACAAAAGCAATTACAGCTCAGAATTGGAAATAATCATTGAATTCACGTATTTGATTCTAATTTGAACTTATTTTCCATACATTTCTTGGATTTTGAAGTAGAAGTGCAAGATTCTGAACTTAGATTATAGGCAGAAAATCAAAAATGGACCATTTATGTAAATCAACTTCCCAATATTTATTTTTCAGGAAAATACGATATTATCTCGGAGATTATTGGTTTAGTTTTATAAAAAATTTAAGAATCTTGCACAATCGATATTTCCAGTGGTTTTAGAGATCTTTTCGTATTTCCCTGAAAAATAAGTTTCCGGATGTAAATTATCACACATGGCCCATTTTCGGCTTTAATTCTCCAATCTAAGTTTGGAATCTTTTACTTCTCATAAAAATCCAAGAATTGCTAGTAAGTGGAGTTTAAATTAGAGCCAAACATCTAAATTCAATTATTATTTCGTAAATTATTTTACAAAATTAGACCAGTAATTACAGAGATCTTTCCGTATTTTCCTGAAAATTAGTTTCCGGATGTAAATTATTACAATTAGCCAATTTTCGAATTTCATTCTCCAATCTAAGTTTGGAATCTTGTACTTCTCATATAAAATCCAAGAAATGCTAGTAAGTTAAGTTTAAATTTGAGCCAAACGGCTAAATTCAATGATTATTTCGTATTTCCATATTTTCCTAGTGATGTTATAACGAAAGAATCGAAAATGGGGATTTTTTAGAATACTACTCTTAATAAATCAAATATTCTTGGAGATATTTTCGTATTTCCCTTAAAAATGGATTACAAGGAGATTACGATACAATATACCAAGAAATCATAGAATTTAGACTTTTTGTTCCAATTTGAGCTTAATTTACCCTAAACTATTGACTAAATAGGTCGTTCTTTTTATCTTATGCTCCAAAAGCCATTTTTTAGGGAAATATGAATAGATCTCTAAGATAAATAGAATTTTTTTGCATGAAATCTTACATTTTTCATACTTCTTTAATACGTTGTATTGGAAAACTCAATATACTTGCATTTCTTGAAAATGCAGGATTAATTAAATATTATAGAAAATAATAATAATAATCTTAGAGTTCCTTTTGTATTTCCTTGAAAAATAAATTTCGGGATGTAAATTAACCCAAATGGTCCATTTTGAGCTCTCTATCTCTGATCTGAGTTCACAATCTTGTACTTCTACTTCAAAAACCAAGAAATGTAAGTATATTGAGTTTTCCAAGACAACGTATAAAGAAATATCAAAAATGCAAGAGTTCATGCAAAATAATACTATTCATGCAAAATAATACTACTAATCTTCGAGATCTATTCATATTTATCTAAAAAATGAGTTTTGAAGCGTAAGTTAATAAAAACGACACATTTAGTCTAAATTGATTATTTAATTTATTTAATTTATTTAATTTATTTAATTTATTTAATTTATTTAATTTATTTAATTTATTTAATTTATTTAATTTATTTAATTTATTTAATTTATTTAATTCATTTAATTCATTTAATTCATTTAATTCATTTAATTCATTTAATTCATTTAATTCATTTAATTCATTTAATTCATTTAATTCATTTAATTCATTTAATTCATTTAATTAATTTAATTCATTTAATTCATTTAATTCATTTAATTCATTTAATTCATTTAATTCATTTAATTCATTTAATTCATTTAATTCATTTAATTCATTTAATTCATTTAATTGATTTAATTGATTTAATTCATTTAATTCATTTAATTGATTTAATTGATTTAATTGATTTAATTGATTTAATTGATTTAATTGATTTAATTGATTTAATTGATTTAATTGATTTAATTGATTTAATTGATTTAATTGATTTAATTGATTTAATTGATTTAATTGATTTAATTGATTTAATTGATTTAATTGATTTAATTGATTTAATTGATTTAATTGATTTAATTGATTTAATTGATTTAATTGATTTAATTGATTTAATTGATTTAATTGATTTAATTGATTTAATTGATTTAATTGATTTAATTGATTTAATTGATTTAATTGATTTAATTGATTTAATTGATTTAATTGATTTAATTGATTTAATTGATTTAATTGATTTAATTGATTTAATTGATTTAATTGATTTAATTGATTTAATTGATTTAATTGATTTAATTGATTTAATTGATTTAATTGATTTAATTGATTTAATTGATTTAATTGATTTAATTGATTTAATTGATTTAATTGATTTAATTGATTTAATTGATTTAATTGATTTAATTGATTTAATTGATTTAATTGATTTAATTGATTTAATTGATTTAATTGATTTAATTGATTTAATTGATTTAATTGATTTAATTGATTTAATTGATTTAATTGATTTAATTGATTTAATTGATTTAATTGATTTAATTGATTTAATTGATTTAATTGATTTAATTGATTTAATTGATTTAATTGATTTAATTGATTTAATTGATTTAATTGATTTAATTGATTTAATTGATTTAATTGATTTAATTGATTTAATTGATTTAATTGATTTAATTGATTTAATTGATTTAATTGATTTAATTGATTTAATTGATTTAATTGATTTAATTGATTTAATTGATTTAATTGATTTAATTGATTTAATTGATTTAATTGATTTAATTGATTTAATTGATTTAATTGATTTAATTGATTTAATTGATTTAATTGATTTAATTGATTTAATTGATTTAATTGATTTAATTGATTTAATTGATTTAATTGATTTAATTGATTTAATTGATTTAATTGATTTAATTGATTTAATTGATTTAATTGATTTAATTGATTTAATTGATTTAATTGATTTAATTGATTTAATTGATTTAATTGATTTAATTGATTTAATTGATTTAATTGATTTAATTGATTTAATTGATTTAATTGATTTAATTGATTTAATTGATTTAATTGATTTAATTGATTTAATTGATTTAATTGATTTAATTGATTTAATTGATTTAATTGATTTAATTGATTTAATTGATTTAATTGATTTAATTGATTTAATTGATTTAATTGATTTAATTGATTTAATTGATTTAATTGATTTAATTGATTTAATTGATTTAATTGATTTAATTGATTTAATTGATTTAATTGATTTAATTGATTTAATTGATTTAATTGATTTAATTGATTTAATTGATTTAATTGATTTAATTGATTTAATTGATTTAATTGATTTAATTGATTTAATTGATTTAATTGATTTAATTGATTTAATTGATTTAATTGATTTAATTGATTTAATTGATTTAATTGATTTAATTGATTTAATTGATTTAATTGATTTAATTGATTTAATTGATTTAATTGATTTAATTGATTTAATTGATTTAATTGATTTAATTGATTTAATTGATTTAATTGATTTAATTGATTTAATTGATTTAATTGATTTAATTGATTTAATTGATTTAATTGATTTAATTGATTTAATTGATTTAATTGATTTAATTGATTTAATTGATTTAATTGATTTAATTGATTTAATTGATTTAATTGATTTAATTGATTTAATTGATTTAATTGATTTAATTGATTTAATTGATTTAATTGATTTAATTGATTTAATTGATTTAATTGATTTAATTGATTTAATTGATTTAATTGATTTAATTGATTTAATTGATTTAATTGATTTAATTGATTTAATTGATTTAATTGATTTAATTGATTTAATTGATTTAATTGATTTAATTGATTTAATTGATTTAATTGATTTAATTGATTTAATTGATTTAATTGATTTAATTGATTTAATTGATTTAATTGATTTAATTGATTTAATTGATTTAATTGATTTAATTGATTTAATTGATTTAATTGATTTAATTGATTTAATTGATTTAATTGATTTAATTGATTTAATTGATTTAATTGATTTAATTGATTTAATTGATTTAATTGATTTAATTGATTTAATTGATTTAATTGATTTAATTGATTTAATTGATTTAATTGATTTAATTGATTTAATTGATTTAATTGATTTAATTGATTTAATTGATTTAATTGATTTAATTGATTTAATTGATTTAATTGATTTAATTGATTTAATTGATTTAATTGATTTATTGATTTAATTGATTTAATTGATTTAATTGATTTAATTGATTTAATTGATTTAATTGATTTAATTGATTTAATTGATTTAATTGATTTATTTGATTTAATTGATTTAATTGATTTAATTGATTTAATTGATTTAATTGATTTAATTGATTTAATTGATTTAATTGATTTAATTGATTTAATTGATTTAATTGATTTAATTGATTTAATTGATTTAATTGATTTAATTGATTTAATTGATTTAATTGATTTAATTGATTTAATTGATTTAATTGATTTAATTGATTTAATTGATTTAATTGATTTAATTGATTTAATTGATTTAATTGATTTAATTGATTTAATTGATTTAATTGATTTAATTGATTTAATTGATTTAATTGATTTAATTGATTTAATTGATTTAATTGATTTAATTGATTTAATTGATTTAATTGATTTAATTGATTTAATTGATTTAATTGATTTAATTGATTTAATTGATTTAATTGATTTAATTGATTTAATTGATTTAATTGATTTAATTGATTTAATTGATTTAATTGATTTAATTGATTTAATTTATTTAATTTATTTAATTTATTTAATTTATTTAAGTTATTTAAGTTATTTAAGTTATTTAAGTTATTTAAGTTATTTAAGTTATTTAATTTATTTAATTTATTTAATTTATTTAATTTATTTAATTTATTTAATTTATTTAATTTATTTAATTTATTTAATTTATTTAATTTATTTAATTTATTTAATTTATTTAATTTATTTAATTTATTTAATTTATTTAATTTATTTAATTTATTTAATTTATTTAATTTATTTAATTTATTTAATTTATTTAATTTATTTAATTTATTTAATTTATTTAATTTATTTAATTTATTTCATTTATTTAATTTATTTTTATTTATTTAATTTATTTTTATTTATTTTATTTATTTAATTTATTTAATTTATTTTTATTTATTTAATTTATTTAATTTATTTAATTTATTTAATTTATATTTATTTATTTAATTTATTTAATTTATTTAATTTATTTAATTTATTTTTATTTATTTAATTTATTTTTATTTATTTAATTTATTTAATTTATTTTTATTTATTTAATTTATTTAATTTATTTTTTTTTATTTAATTTATTTAATTTATTTTTATTTATTTAATTTATTTTTATTTATTTAATTTATTTAATTTATTTTTATTTATTTAATTTATTTAATTTATTTTTATTGACTAAATTTATTTAATTTATTTTTATTGATTTAATTTATTTAATTTATTTTTATTTATTTAATTTATTTAATTTATTTTTATTTATTTAATTTATTTAATTTATTTTTATTTATTTAATTTATTTAATTTATTTTTATTTATTTAATTAATTTAATTTATTTTTATTTACTTAATTTATTTAATTTATTTTTATTTATTTAATTTATTTAATTTATTTTTATTTATTTAATTAATTTAATTTATTTTTATTTATTTAATTTATTTAATTTATTTTTATTTTTTTATTTATTTAATTTATTTTTATTTATTTAATTTATTTAATTTATTTTTATTTATTTAATTTATTTAATTTATTTTTATTTATTTAATTTATTTAATTTATTTTTATGTATTTAATTTATTTAATTTATTTTTATGTATTTAATTTATTTAATTTATTTTTATTTATTTAATTTATTTAATTTATTTTTATTTATTTAATTTATTTAATTTATTTTTATTTATTTTTATTTATTTAATTTATTTAATTTATTTTTATTTATTTAATTTATTTAATTTATTTTTATTTATTTAATTTATTTAATTTATTTTTATTTATTTAATTTATTTTTATTTATTTAATTTATTTAATTTATTTAATTTATTTTTATTTATTTAATTTATTTAATTTATTTAATTTATTTAATTTATTTTTATTTATTTAATTTATTTTTATTTATTTAATTTATTTTTATATATTTAATTTATTTAATTTATTTAATTTATTTAATTTATTTAATTTATTTAATTTATTTAATTTATTTAATTTATTTAATTTATTTAATTTATTTAATTTATTTAATTTATTTAATTTATTTAATTTATTTAATTTATTTAATTTATTTAATTTATTTTTATTTATTTAATTTATTTAATTTATTTTTATTTATTTAATTTATTTAATTTATTTAATTTATTTTTATTTATTTTATTTATTTAATTTATTTTTATTTATTTAATTTATTTAATTTATTTTTATATATTTAATTTATTTAATTTATTTTTATTTATTTAATTTATTTTTATTTATTTAATTTATTTAATTTATTTAATTTATTTAATTTATTTAATTTATTTAATTTATTTAATTTATTTAATTTATTTAATTTATTTAATTAATTTAATTTATTTAATTTATTTTTATTTATTTAATTTATTTAATTTATTTTTATTTATTTAATTTATTTTTATTTATTTAATTTATTTAATTTATTTTTATTTATTTAATTTATTTAATTTATTTAATTTATTTAATTTATTTAATTTATTTTTATTTATTTAATTTATTTAATTTATTTTTATTTATTTAGTTTATTTTTATTTATTTAATTTATTTAATTTATTTTTATTTATTTAATTTATTTAATTTATTTAATTTATTTAATTTATTTTTATTAATTTAATTTATTTAATTTATTTTTATTTATTTAATTTATTTTTATTTATTTAATTTATTTTTATTTATTTAATTTATTTAATTTATTTTTATATATTTAATTTATTTAATTTATTTTTATTTATTTAATTTATTTTTATTTATTTAATTTATTTTTATTTATTTAATTTATTTTTATTTATTTAATTTATTTTTATTTATTTAATTTATTTAATTTATTTTTATTTATTTAATTTATTTTTATTTATTTAATTTATTTAAATTATTTTTATTTATTTAATTTATTTAATTTATTTTTATTTATTTAATTTATTTAATTTATTTTTATTTATTTAATTTATTTAATTTATTTTTATTTATTTAATTTATTTATATCACTTTTATTTATTTAATTTATTTATATTATTTTTATTTATTTAATTTATTTAATGTATTTAATTTGTTTTTATTTATTTAATTTATTTAATTTATTTAATTTATTTTTATTTATTTAATTTATTTAATTTATTTTTATTTATTTAATTTATTTTTATTTATTTAATTTATTTTTATTTATTTAATTTATTTAATTTATTTTTATTTATCTAATTTATTTAATTTATTTAATTTATTTAATTTATTTTAATTTATTTAATTTATTTAATTTATTTAATTTATTTTAATTTTTTTAATTTATTTAATTTATTTAATTTATTTAATTTATTTAATTTATTTAATTTATTTAATTTATTTAATTTATTTTTATTTATTTAATTTATTTTTATTTATTTAATTTATTTAATTTATTTTTATTTATTTAATTTATTTTTATTTATTTAATTTATTTAATTTATTTTATTTATTTAATTTATTTAATTTATTTTTATTTATTTAATTTATTTTTATTTATTTAATTTATTTAATTTATTTTATTTATTTAATTTATTTAATTTATTTTTATTTATTTAATTTATTTAATTTATTTTTATTTATTTAATTTATTTAATTTATTTTTATTTATTTAATTTATTTAATTTATTTTCATTTATTTAATTTATTTTTATTTATTTAATTTATTTAATTTATTTTTATTTATTTAATTTATTTAATTTATTTTTATTTATTTAATTTATTTAATTTATTTTTATTTATTTAATTTATTTTTATTTATTTAATTTATTTGATTTATTTAATTTATTTAATTTATTTAATTTATTTTTATTTATTTAATTTATTTAATTTATTTTTATTTATTTAATTTATTTAATTTATTTTTATTTATTTAACTTATTTAATTTATTTTTATTTATTTAACTTATTTAATTTATTTTTATTTATTTAATTTATTTTTATTTATTTAATTTATTTTTATTTATTTAATTTATTTAATTTATTTAATTTATTTAATTTATTTAATTTATTTAATTTATTTAATTTATATAATTTATTTAATTTATTTAATTTATTTAATTTATTTAATTTATTTAATTTATTTAATTTATTTAATTTATTTAATTTATTTAATTTATTTAATTTATTTAATTTATTTAATTTATTTTTATTTATTTAATTTATTTTTATTTATTTAATTTATTTTTATTTATTTAATTTATTTTTATTTATTTAATTTATTTTTATTTATTTAATTTATTTTTATTTATTTAATTTATTTTTATTTATTTAATTTATTTTTATTTATTTAATTTATTTTTATTTATTTAATTTATTTTTATTTATTTAATTTATTTATTTTATTTTTATTTATTTATTTTATTTTTATTTATTTAATTTATTTATTTTATTTTTATTTATTTAATTTATTTAATTTATTTAATTTATTTTTATTTATTTAATTTATTTAATTTATTTAATTTATTTTGATTTATTTAATTTATTTAATTTATTTTTATTTATTTAATTTATTAATTTATTTTTATTTATTTAATTTATTTAATTTATTTAATTTATTTAATTTATTTTTATTTATTTAATTTATTTAATTTATTTTTATTTATTTAATTTATTTAATTTATATTTATTTTTTTAATTTATTTAATTTATTTTTATTTATTTAATTTATTTAATTTATTTTTATTTATTTAATTTATTTAATTTATTTTTATTTATTTAATTTATTTAATTTATTTTTATTTATTTAATTTATTTAATTTATTTTTATTTATTTAATTTATTTAACTTATTTTTATTTATTTAATTTATTTTTATTTATTTAATTTATTTAATTTATTTAATTTATTTAATTTATTTAATTTATTTAATTTATTTAATTTATTTAATTTATTTAATTTATTTAATTTATTTAATTTATTTAATTTATTTAATTTATTTAATTTATTTAATTTATTTAATTTATTTAATTTATTTAATTTATTTAATTTATTTAATTTATTTAATTTATTTAATTTATTTAATTTATTTAATTTATTTAATTTATTTAATTTATTTAATTTATTTAATTTATTTTTATTTATTTAATTTATTTAATTTATTTTTATTTATTTAATTTATTTAATTTATTTTTATTTAATTAATTTATTTAATTTATTTTTATTTATTTAATTAATTTAATTTATTTTTATTTATTTAATTTATTTAATTTATTTTTATTTATTTAATTAATTTAATTTATTTTTATTTATTTATTTTATTTAATTTATTTTTATTTATTTAATTTATTTAATTTATTTTTATTTATTTAATTTATTTAATTTATTTAATTTATTTTTATTTATTTAATTTATTTTTATTTATTTAATTTATTTTTATTTATTTAATTTATTTTTATTTATTTAATTTATTTAATTTATTTAATTTATTTTTATTTATTTAATTTATTTAATTTATTTTTGTTTATTTAATTTATTTTTATTTATTTAATTTATTTAATTTATTTTTATTTATTTAATTTATTTTTATTTATTTAATTTATTTAATTTATTTAATTTATTTTTATTTATTTAATTTATTTAATTTATTTAATTTATTTAATTTATTTAATTTATTTTTATTTATTTAATTTATTTAATTTATTTTTATTTATTTAATTTATTTAATTTATTTTTATTTATTTAATTTATTTAATTTATTTTTATTTATTTAATTTATTTTTATTTATTTAATTTATTTAATTTATTTTTATTTATTTAATTTATTTAATTTATTTAATTTATTTAATTTATTTTTATTTATATAATTTATTTAATTTATTTTTATTTATTTAATTTATTTTTATTTATTTAATTTATTTAATTTATTTTTATTTATTTAATTTATTTAATTTATTTTTATTTATTTAATTTATTTTTATTTATTTAATTTATTTAATTTATTTTTATTTATTTAATTTATTTAATTTATTTTTATTTATTTAATTTATTTAATTTATTTTTATTTATTTAATTTATTTAATTTATTTTTATTTATTTAATTTTTTTAGTTTATTTTTATTTATTTAATTTATTTTTATTTATTTAATTTATTTTTATTTATTTAATTTATTTTTATTTATTTAATTTAATTTAATTTATTTAATTTATTTAATTTATTTAATTTATTTAATTTATTTAATTTATTTAATTTATTTAATTTATTTAATTTATTTAATTTATTTAATTTATTTAATTTATTTAATTTATTTAATTTATTTAATTTATTTAATTTATTTAATTTATTTTTATTTATTTAATTTATTTTTATTTATTTAATTTATTTAATTTATTTTTATTTATTTAATTTATTTAATTTATTTTTATTTATTTAATTTATTTTTATTTATTTAATTTATTTTTATTTATTTAATTTATTTTTATTTATTTAATTTATTTTTATTTATTTAATTTATTTTTATTTATTTAATTTATTTTTATTTATTTAATTTATTTTTATTTATTTAATTTATTTTTATTTATTTAATTTATTTTTATTTATTTAATTTAATTTAATTTATTTAATTTATTTAATTTATTTAATTTATTTTTATTTATTTAATTTATTTAATTTATTTAATTTATTTAATTTATTTAATTTATTTTTATTTATTTAATTTATTTTTATTTATTTAATTTATTTTTATTTATTTAATTTATTTAATTTATTTTTATTTATTTAATTTATTTTTATTTATTTAATTTAATTTAATTTATTTAATTTATTTAATTTATTTTTATTTATTTAATTTATTTAATTTATTTTTATTTATTTAATTTATTTAATTTATTTTTATTTATTTAATTTATTTTTATTTATTTAATTTATTTAATTTATTTTAATTTATTTAATTTATTTTTATTTATTTAATTTATTTTTATTTATTTAATTTATTTTTATTTATTTAATTTATTTTTATTTATTTAATTTATTTTTATTTATTTAATTTATTTTTATTTATTTAATTTATTTTTATTTATTTAATTTATTTTTATTTATTTAATTTATTTTTATTTATTTAATTTATTTTTATTTATTTAATTTATTTTTATTTATTTAATTTATTTAATTTATTTTTATTTATTTAATTTATTTTTATTTATTTAATTTATTTTTATTTATTTAATTTATTTTTATTTATTTAATTTATTTTTATTTATTTAATTTATTTTTATTTATTTAATTTATTTTTATTTATTTAATTTATTTTTATTTATTTAATTTATTTTTATTTATTTAATTTATTTTTATTTATTTAATTTATTTTTATTTATTTAATTTATTTTTATTTATTTAATTTATTTTTATTTATTTAATTTATTTAATTTATTTTTATTTATTTAATTTATTTATTTTATTTTTATTTATTTATTTTATTTTTATTTATTTAATTTATTTAATTTATTTATTTTATTTTTATTTATTTAATTTATTTAATTTATTTTTATTTATTTAATTTATTTAATTTATTTTTATTTATTTAATTTATTTAATTTATTTTGATTTATTTAATTTATTTTTATTTATTTAATTTATTTAATTTATTTAATTTATTTTTATTTATTTAATTTATTAATTTATTTTTATTTATTTAATTTATTTAATTTATTTTTATTTATTTAATTTATTTAATTTATTTTTATTTATTTAATTTATTTTTATTTATTTAATTTATTTAATTTATATTTATTTTTTTAATTTACTTAATTTATTTTTATTTATTTAATTTATTTAATTTATTTTTATTTATTTAATTTATTTAATTTATTTAATTTATTTTTATTTATTTAATTTATTTAATTTATTTTTATTTATTTAATTTATTTAATTTATTTTTATTTATTTAATTTATTTTTATTTATTTAATTTATTTTTATTTATTTAATTTATTTTTATTTATTTAATTTATTTTTATTTATTTAATTTATTTTTATTTATTTAATTTATTTAATTTATTTAATTTATTTAATTTATTTAATTTATTTAATTTATTTAATTTATTTAATTTATTTAATTTATTTAATTTATTTAATTTATTTAATTTATTTAATTTATTTAATTTATTTAATTTATTTAATTTATTTAATTTATTTAATTTATTTAATTTATTTAATTTATTCAATTTATTTTTATAATTTCTAATAAATTTCTTCATCACAACGACGAAAACCATTGAAAGTTTTAATTTTCTATTATGTCCCGAACGTCGAAATTTTTTTCCCACGCAAAGTGGCCAAGTGACTACAAGGATTTTTGGAGATTTCCAAAATCTCCCAAAATAATGCATTTCTTGAAGTATATAATTACAAACGGTCCATTTTTACCTTTGTGTCTATAATCAAAGTTAAGAATCTTTTTATTCTAATACAGAAACCAAGAAATGTCGCCTACTTAAGATGAAATAAAGAATACAAATTTTAAATTAAATGATTATTTCTTATTTTTTTGTTGTAATTTCGTTGTTTTTCTAGTGAAGTTAAAACAGGAGTATTAAAAATACAAAATTTTTAAATATTACATAAAATAATACAAATCATTTTCGAGATCTTTTCGTATTTCCCCGAAAAATGGTTTTTGAAAAGTAAATTAACAAAAACGGCCCAATTTTGTCTTTCAATCTCTAATCTCTATTAAAAATCTTGTACTTTTGCTACAAAAAGCAAGATATCCTGTAATTTGATTTCAAATAAGAACAAAATGTGTGATTTCACTGATTAATTCGGATTTTGTGATATAAATATCTTGTCTTTCAAAGAAAGTTAGAATAGAAGTGTCGAAAACGCAGCAATCTTAAATATGTCAAATTTTAATGGATTATACAAAAATTTATTTACTTCCTGATGTTCTCATATTAACAGATTTCTTTGAAGATTTTCTAAATGTGTCGCTAAACCTTTAAAATTAGATCTCGCACAATACTTTACATCTCCCGGTTTAAATAGGGATGCAATGTTACGATTCACAAAAGTAAAATTAGAATTCTAACTGATATTAACATGTTATATTTTTTTTAAAAACAATAAAAATGGCCCATTATTGACTTTCAGTCTCTAATCTATGTATAACGTCTTGTAGTTCTCTTACAAAATCCAAGAAATCCATGTACATTGATTCCAAATTAGAACAAAATGTATGACTTCACTGATTATTTCGTATTTTGTGATTTAATCATCTTGTTTTTCTAGAAAAGCTGGTATAGGAGTATCGAAAATGTAGAATATTTAAATAATATACAAAATAATACCAATAATTTTAGAGATCGTTTCGTATTTCCTTGAATAGTTAATTTCGGGATTGATATTGACACAAACGGCCCATTTTGGACTTTCCAACTTTAGTCTAAAGTTCAGAACCCTGTTCTTCTTCCACAAAAACCAAGAAATGCAAGTAAATTTAGTCCAAATTAGCACAAAATTGCTAAATTTAGTGATTATTTCGTATTTTGTGCTGTAATTCTTGTGTTCTCCTAGAAAAGTTATTATAGAAATATCGAAAAGGAAGAAAAAGTTATTATCGAAATATCGAAAAGGCAGGATTTTTTAATATTATACCAAATAAAACAGATAATCTTAGAAATCTTCTCGTATTCCTCTGCGAAATAGGTTTCGGGAAGTAAATTAATACAAATGGCCCATTTTTGTCATTCAGTCTACAATCTAAGTTCAGAATCTTGAAGTTCTAATACAAAGACCAAGAAATGCGACCTAATTTAGTCGAAATAAGAACAAAAACTTTAAATTCAATAATTTTTTCCGTATTTAGAGTTGTAATTTCCTTATTTTCCAAGAGAACTTATAAAGAAGTATCAAAACTGCAAGGCTTTTGAATAATATACAAAATCATGCTCTCAATATTAGAGATCTATTCATATTTCAATGAGAAATGGGTTTTAGAACGTAAGTTAGTAAAAACGACCTATTTTGGACTTTCAATCTCTAATCTAAAGTAAATTGTATCCAAATTAGAACAAAATGTCTATATTCAATGATTTCTTCGTATTCTGTGCTGTAATCTCATTTTTATCCATTTTTAAGGGAAATACGAATATATCTCCGAGATAACAAGTTTTATTTAGGGTAACATATTAAAAAACCTGCATTTTCGATTCTTTTATAACAAAAGTTATAACAACTTCTCCATTAAAATAAGGAAATACGAAAAAATCATCGAATTTAGGTGCTTTATAATTATTTCGAAAGAATTAAGCTCCATTCTTGGTTTTCATAGTAGAAGTACTAAATCCTGAACTTAGATTATAGACAGAAAGTCAAAAAGTGCCATTTGTGGTAACTACCATTCCGAGACATATTTTTCAGGGAAATACGGAAAGATCTTTAAGATAATTATTTTAATTTTCTAAAATATTTGAGAATTCCGCATTTTCGATACTTCTGTAATAATCGTTCTAGGAAACAAAAGCAATTACAGCTCAGAATTGGAAATAATCATTGAATTCACGAATTTGATTCTAATTTGAACTTATTTTCCATACATTTCTTGGATTTTGAAGTAGAAGTGCAAGATTCTGAACTTAGATTATAGGCAGAAAATCAAAAATGGACCATTTATGTAAATCAACTTCCCAATATTTATTTTTCAGGAAAATACGATATTATCTCGGAGATTATTGGTTTAGTTTTATAAGAAATTTAAGAATCTTGCACAATCGATATTTCCAGTGGTTTTAGAGATCTTTTCGTATTTCCCTGAAAAATAAGTTTCCGGATGTAAATTATCACACATGGCCAATTTTCGGCTTTAATTCTCCAATCTAAGTTTGGAATCTTTTACTTCTCATAAAAATCCAAGAATTGCTAGTAAGTGGAGTTTAAATTAGAGCCAAACATCTAAATTCAATTATTATTTCGTAAATTATTTTACAAAATTAGACCAGTAATTACAGAGATCTTTCCGTATTTTCCTGAAAAATTAGTTTCCGGATGTAAATTATTACAATTAGCCAATTTTCGAATTTCATTCTCCAATCTAAGTTTGGAATCTTGTACTTCTCATATAAAATCCAAGAAATGCTAGTAAGTTAAGTTTAAATTTGAGCCAAACGGCTAAATTCAATGATTATTTCGTATTTCCATATTTTTCTAGTGATGTTATAACGAAAGAATCTAAAATGGGGATTTTTTAGAATACTACTCTTAATAAATCAAATATTCTTGGAGATATTTTCGTATTTCCCTTAAAAATGGATTACAAGGAGATTACGATACAATATACCAAGAAATCATAGAATTTAGACTTTTTGTTCCAATTTGAGCTTAATTTACCCTAAACTATTGACTAAATAGGTCGTTCTTTTTATCTTATGCTCCAAAAGCCATTTTTTAGGGAAATATGAATAGATCTCTAAGATAAATAGAATTTTTTTGCATGAAATCTTACATTTTTCATACTTCTTTAATACGTTGTATTGGAAAACTCAATATACTTGCATTTCTTGAAAATGCAGGATTAATTAAATATTATAGAAAATAATAATAATAATCTTAGAGTTCCTTTTGTATTTCCTTGAAAAATAAATTTCGGGATGTAAATTAACCCAAATGGTCCATTTTGAGCTCTCTATCTCTGATCTGAGTTCACAATCTTGTACTTCTACTACAAAAACCAAGAAATGTAAGTATATTGAGTTTTCCAAGACAACGTATTAAGAAATATCAAAAATGCAAGAGTTCATGCAAAATAATACTACTAATCTTCGAGATCTATTCATATTTCCCTAAAAAATGAGTTTTAAAGCGTAAGTTAATAAAAACGACCCATTTAGTCTAAATTGAGCTCAAATTATCACGAAAAGTCTAAATTCAATGATTCCTTCGTATTTTGTGCCGTAATCTCCTTGTATTCCATTTTTAAGGCAAATACGAAAATTACTCCAAGCATATTAATTTTATTTAGAGTAGTATTCTAAAAATCCTCCATTTTCGATTCATTCGTTATAATATCTCTAGGAAAATATGGAAATTCGAAATATCCTTTGAATTTAGATGTTTGGCTCTAATTTAAACTCAACTTACCAGCATTTCTTGGATTTTATATGAGAAGTACAAGATTCCAAACTTAGATTGGAGAAGGAGATCCGAAAATGGGCTATTTGTAATAATTTACACCCGGAAACTTATTTTTCAGGGAAATACGGAAAGATCTCTAAAATTCCTGGTCTAATTTTGCAAAATAATTAAGAATCCTGCATTATCAATACTTCTTACTAACTTTTCTGGGAAAACAAGGGAATTACAGTACAAGATGGAAAATATTCTATTAATTCAAAAATTTTGTTCAAATCTTGATTCAGTTCATTTGCATTACTTGTGTTTTGTAGGAGAAGTACAAGACTCTGGAATTAGATTAGAGACGGAAAGACGAAAATAGGCTAATTTTGTTAATTTACTCCCCAAAACTGATTGATTCAGAGAATTAGAGAATATGTCTAAGATTATTGGTTTAATTGTATAAGATATTTATAAATTCTTCATTTTCAGTAGATATTCGCTATCTATATTCCCATCCCATGGATGTATAATATTTCCATTTAAAAAAATTGCATTTCTGTACAGTTTTTAACAAAAATATCCTTCTAAAAACGTCCAATCCTTTATTTAGTTTAATATCCGTGTCCAATGAGGCGGGTGATATTCAATATCCAACGGGTTGATATGGAGGGTCTTCTACGTAGGTTCTGACCGGTGCGCCAAGAAACACGGCAATTTTTCCAACATCTATTTAGTTTTATTTCATATAATATTTAAAAGTCATGAATTTTTGGTACTCCTCTTGTAACTTTACTAGGAAAACAAAGAAATTGCAACAATAAGAAAGTAATAATCATTGAATTTAAAATTTTTGTTCGTATTTCTTCTAAACTATGTGGTCCTTCTTGGTTTTAATATTAGAATTACAAGTGTCTGATGTTAGATTATAGACAGAAAGTCAAAAATGGACCGTTTGTATTAATATACTTCAAGAAATGTTCTTTTTTGGGAAGTTTTGTAAATCTCGGCACATTTTTGACTTTCTCCGAGAGTAGTGTAAGATTTGACTTCTAGAACACCCCCAGGCTATATATTAATTTAAAAATAATGGTAATTATTATTCAATGTGTGTATCAAATTAAGGTCTAAATTGTCAGTTAGATTTATTGCGGAACTGAAAGTGTGTGTTATGTGTGTAACAAGTTGTTGTTATACAGGGTGATATAAAAAAGCTAGTACATGAAATCAATTACTGGTCGGGAACTCCGCGTGTGGGGTGGCTTGGATTTTGTAAGAAAAGTACTAGATTCTGGAACTAGATTAGACACAGAAAGACGAAACTAGGCTAATTTTGTTAATTTACTCAACAAAACTGATTGATGCAGAGAAGAACGAGAATATGTCTAAGATAATTTTCTTAATTTCATAGGATATTTATAAATTCTTCATTTTCAGTAGATACTCGCTATCTATATTACCATCCCATGGATGAATAATATTTCCATTTAAAAAAATTATATTTCTGTACAGTTTTTAACAAAGATATCCTTCTAAAAACGTCTAATCCTTTATTTAGTTTAATGTCCGTGTCCAATGAGGCGGGTAATTTTCAATATTCAAGGAATTGATATGGAGGGTCCTCTAGGTAGGTTCGGACCGGCGCGCCAAGAAACACGGCAATTCTTCCAACATCTTAAATAAATTAAATAAATCAAGTAAATAAAATAAATGAGAAAAAATAAGTAAATTAAATAAATTATATAAATTAAATAAATCAAATAAATAAAATAAATAAATTAAATAAATTAAATAAATTAAATAAATTAAATAAATTAAATAAATTAAATAAATTAAATAAATTAAATAAATTAAATAAATTAAATAAATTAAATAAATTAAATAAATTAAATAAATTAAATAAATTAAATAAATTAAATAAATTAAATAAATTAAATAAATTAAATAAATTAAATAAATTAAATAAATTAAATAAATTAAATAAATTAAATAAATTAAATAAATTAAATAAATTAAATAAATTAAATAAATTAAATAAATTAAATAAATTAAATAAATTAAATAAATTAAATAAATTAAATAAATTAAATAAATTAAATAAATTAAATAAATTAAATAAATTAAATAAATTAAATAAATTAAATAAATTAAATAAATTAAATAAATTAAATAAATTAAATAAATTAAATAAATTAAATAAATTAAATAAATTAAATAAATTAAATAAATTAAATAAATTAAATAAATTAAATAAATTAAATAAATTAAATAAATTAAATAAATTAAATAAATTAAATAAATTAAATAAATTAAATAAATTAAATAAATTAAATAAATTAAATAAATTAAATAAATTAAATAAATTAAATAAATTAAATAAATTAAATAAATTAAATAAATTAAATAAATTAAATAAATTAAATAAATTAAATAAATTAAATAAATTAAATAAATTAAATAAATTAAATAAATTAAATAAATTAAATAAATTAAATAAATTAAATAAATTAAATAAATTAAATAAATTAAATAAATTAAATAAATTAAATAAATTAAATAAATTAAATAAATTAAATAAATTAAATAAATTAAATAAAATAAATAAATTAAATAAATTAAATAAATTAAATAAATTAAATAAATTAAATAAATTAAATAAATTAAATAAATTAAATAAATTAAATAAATTAAATAAATTAAATAAATTAAATAAATTAAATAAATTAAATAAATTAAATAAATTAAATAAATTAAATAAATTAAATAAATTAAATAAATTAAATAAATTAAATAAATTAAATAAATTAAATAAATTAAATAAATTAAATAAATTAAATAAATTAAATAAATTAAATAAATTAAATAAATTAAATAAATTAAATAAATTAAATAAATTAAATAAATTAAATAAATTAAATAAATTAAATAAATTAAATAAATTAAATAAATTAAATAAATTAAATAAATTAAATAAATTAAATAAATTAAATAAATTAAATAAATTAAATAAATTAAATAAATTAAATAAATTAAATAAATTAAATAAATTAAATAAATTAAATTAATTAAATAAATTAAATAAATTAAATAAATTAAATTAATTAAATAAATTAAATAAATTAAATAAATTAAATAAATTAAATAAATTAAATAAATTAAATAAATTAAATAAATTAAATAAATTAAATAAATTAAATAAATTAAATAAATTAAATAAATTAAATAAATTAAATAAATTAAATAAATTAAATAAATTAAATAAATTAAATAAATTAAATAAATTAAATAAATTAAATAAATTAAATAAATTAAATAAATTAAATAAATTAAATAAATTAAATAAATTAAATAAATTAAATAAATTAAATAAATTAAATAAATTAAATAAATTAAATAAATTAAATAAATTAAATAAATTAAATAAATTAAATAAATTAAATAAATTAAATAAATTAAATAAATTAAATAAATTAAATAAATTAAATAAATTAAATAAATTAAATAAATTAAATAAATTAAATAAATTAAATAAATTAAATAAATTAAATAAATTAAATAAATTAAATAAATTAAATAAATTAAATAAATTAAATAAATTAAATAAATTAAATAAATTAAATAAATTAAATAAATTAAATAAATTAAATAAATTAAATAAATTAAATAAATTAAATAAATTAAATAAATTAAATAAATTAAATAAATTAAATAAATTAAATAAATTAAATAAATTTAATAAATTAAATAAATTAAATAAATTTAATAAATTAAATAAATTAAATAAATTTAATAAATTAAATAAATTAAATAAATTTAATAAATTAAATAAATTAAATAAATTTAATAAATTAAATAAATTAAATAAATTAAATAAATTAAATAAATTAAATAAATTAAATAAATTTAATAAATTAAATAAATTAAATAAATTAAATAAATTAAATAAATTAAATAAATTAAATAAATTAAATAAATTTAATAAATTAAATAAATTTAATAAATTTAATAAATTAAATAAATTTAATAAATTTAATAAATTAAATAAATTAAATAAATTAAATAAATTTAATAAATTTAATAAATTAAATAAATTTAATAAATTAAATAAATTTAATAAATTAAATAAATTTAATAAATTAAATAAATTTAATAAATTTAATAAATTTAATAAATTAAATAAATTAAATAAATTAAATAAATTAAATAAATTTAATAAATTAAATAAATTAAATAAATTTAATAAATTAAATAAATTAAATAAATTTAATAAATTAAATAAATTAAATAAATTTAATAAATTAAATAAATTAAATAAATTAAATAAATTAAATAAATTAAATAAATTAAATAAATTAAATAAATTAAATAAATTAAATAAATTAAATAAATTAAATAAATTAAATAAATTAAATAAATTAAATAAATTAAATAAATTAAATAAATTAAATAAATTAAATAAATTAAATAAATTAAATAAATTAAATAAATTAAATAAATTAAATAAATTAAATAAATTAAATAAATTAAATAAATTAAATAAATTAAATAAATTAAGTAAATTAAATAAATTAAATAAATTAAGTAAATTAAATAAATCAAATAAGTTAAATAAATTAAAAATATTAAATAAATTTATTTAATTTAATTAATTTATTAATTTGTTTAATTTATTAATTTATTTAATTTATTTAATTTATTTAATTTATTTAATTTATTTAATTTATTTAATTTATTTAATTTATTTAATTTATTTAATTTATTTAATTTATTTAATTTATTTAATTTATTTAATTTATTTAATTTATTTAATTTATATAATTTATTTAATTTATTTAATTTATTTAATTTATTTAATTTATTTAATTTATTTAATTTATTTAATTTATTTAATTTATTTAATTTATTTAATTTATTTAATTTATTTAATTTATTTAATTTATTTTTATTTATTTAATTTATTTTTATTTATTTAATTTATTTTTATTTATTTAATTTATTTTTATTTATTTAATTTATTTTTATTTATTTAATTTATTTTTATTTATTTAATTTATTTTTATTTATTTAATTTATTTTTATTTATTTAATTTATTTTTATTTATTTAATTTATTTTTATTTATTTAATTTATTTTTATTTATTTAATTTATTTTTATTTATTTAATTTATTTATTTTATTTTTATTTATTTATTTTATTTTTATTTATTTAATTTATTTATTTTATTTTTATTTATTTAATTTATTTAATTTATTTTTATTTATTTAATTTATTTAATTTATTTTTATTTATTTAATTTATTTAATTTATTTTGATTTATTTAATTTATTTTTATTTATTTAATTTATTTAATTTATTTTTATTTATTTAATTTATTAATTTATTTTTATTTATTTAATTTATTTAATTTATTTTTATTTATTTAATTTATTTTTATTTATTTAATTTATTTAATTTACATTTATTTTTTTAATTTATTTTTATTTATTTAATTTATTTAATTTATTTTTATTTATTTAATTTATTTAATTTATTTAATTTATTTTTATTTTTTTAATTTATTTAATTTATTTAATTTATTTTTATTTATTTAATTTATTTAATTTATTTTTATTTATTTAATTTATTTAATTTATTTAATTTATTTAATTTATTTAATTTATTTTTATTTATTTAATTTATTTAATTTATTTTTATTTATTTAATTTATTTAATTTATTTAATTTATTTAATTTATTTTTATTTATTAAATTTATTTAATTTATTTAATTTATTTTTATTTATTTAATTTATTTAATTTATTTTTATTTATTTAATTTATTTAATTTATTTTTATTTATTTAATTTATTTAATTTATTTTTATTTATTTAATTTATTTAATTTATTTTTATTTATTTAATTAATTTAATTTATTTTTATTTATTTATTTTATTTAATTTATTTTTATTTATTTAATTTATTTAATTTATTTTTATTTATTTAATTTATTTTTATTTATTTAATTTATTTTTATTTATTTAATTTATTTAATTTATTTTTATTTATTTAATTTATTTTTATTTATTTAATTTATTTAAATTATTTAATTTATTTAATTTATTTTTATTTATTTAATTTATTTTTATTTATTTAATTTATTTAATTTATTTAATTTATTTAATTTATTTAGTTTATTTAATTTATTTAATTTATTTAATTTATTTAATTTATTTTTATTTATTTAATTTATTTAATTTATTTTTATTTATTTAATTTATTTAATTTATTTTTATTTATTTAATTTATTTAATTTATTTAATTTATTTTTATTTATTTAATTTATTTAATTTATTTAATTTATTTAATTTATTTTTATTTATTTAATTTATTTAATTTATTTTTATTTATTTAATTTATTTTTATTTATTTAATTTATTTAATTTATTTTTATTTATTTAATTTATTTTTATTTATATAATTTATTTAATTTATTTTTATTTATTTAATTTATTTAATTTATTTTTATTTATTTAATTTATTTAATTTATTTAATTTATTTTTATTTATTTAATTTATTTTTATTTATTTAATTTATTTAATTTATTTTTATTTATATAATTAATTTAATTTATTTTTATTTATTTATTTTATTTAATTTATTTTTATTTATTTAATTTATTTAATTTATTTTTATTTATTTAATTTATTTTTATTTATTTAATTTATTTTTATTTATTTAATTTATTTTTATTTATTTAATTTATTTTTATTTATTTAATTTATTTAATTTATTTTTATTTATTTAATTTATTTTTATTTATTTAATTTATTTAATTTATTTAATTTATTTTTATTTATTTAATTTATTTAATTTATTTTTATTTATTTAATTTATTTAATTTATTTAATTTATTTTTATTTTTTTAATTTATTTAATTTATTTTTATTTATTTAATTTATTTAATTTATTTTTATTTATTTAATTTATTTAATTTATTTTTATTTATTTAATTTATTTAATTTATTTTTATTTATTTAATTTATTTAATTTATTTTTATTTTTTAATTTATTTAATTTATTTTTATTTATTTAATTTATTTTTATTTATTTAATTTATTTTTATTTATTTAATTTATTTTTATTTATTTAATTTAATTTAATTTATTTAATTTATTTAATTTATTTAATTTATTTTTATTTATTTAATTTATTTAATTTATTTTTATTTATTTAATTTATTTAATTTATTTTTATTTATTTAATTTATTTTTATTTATTTAATTTATTTTTATTTATTTAATTTATTTTTATTTATTTAATTTATTTAATTTATTTTTATTTATTTAATTTATTTAATTTATTTTTATTTATTTAATTTATTTAATTTATTTTTATTTATTTAATTTATTTAATTTATTTTTATTTATTTAATTTATTTTTATTTATTAAATTTATTTAATTTATTTAATTTATTTAATTTATTTAATTTATTTAATTTATTTAATTTATTTAATTTATTTTTATTTATTTAATTTATTTTTATTTATTTAATTTATTTAATTTATTTTTATTTATTTAATTTATTTAATTTATTTTTATTTATTTAATTTATTTTTATTTATTTAATTTATTTAATTTATTTTTATTTATTTAATTTATTTAATTTATTTTTATTTATTTAATTTATTTAATTTATTTTTATTTATTTAATTTATTTTTATTTATTTAATTTATTTTTATTTATTTAATTTATTTTTATTTATTTAATTTATTTTTATTTATTTAATATATTTTTATTTATTTAATTTATTTTTATTTATTTAATTTATTTTTATTTATTTAATTTATTTTTATTTATTTAATTTATTTTTATTTATTTAATTTATTTTTATTTATTTAATTTATTTTTATTTATTTAATTTATTTTTATTTATTTAATTTATTTTTATTTATTTAATTTATTTTTATTTATTTAATTTATTTTTATTTATTTAATTTATTTTTATTTATTTAATTTATTTTTATTTATTTAATTTATTTTTATTTATTTAATTTAGTTTTATTTATTTAATTTATTTTTATTTATTTAATTTATTTTTATTTATTTAATTTATTTAATTTATTTTTATTTATTTAATTTATTTAATTTATTTAATTTATTTAATTTATTTTTATAATTTCTAATAAATTTCTTCATCACAACGACGAAAACCATTGAAAGTTTTAATTTTCTATTATGTCCCGAACGTCCAAATTTTTTTCCCACGCAAGGTGGCCAAGTGACTACTAGGATTTTTGGAGATTTCCAAAATCTCCCAAAATAATGCATTTCTTGAAGTATATAATTACAAACGGTCTATTTTTACCTTTGTGTCTATAATCAAAGTTAAGAATCTTTTTATTCTAATACAGAAACCAAGAAATGTCGCCTACTTAAGATGAAATAAGAATACAAATTTTAAATTCAATGATTATTTCTTATTTTTTTGTTGTAATTTCGTTGTTTTTCTAGTGAAGTTAAAACAGGAGTATTAAAAATACAAAATTTTTAAATATTACATAAAATAATACAAATCATTTTCGAGATCTTTTCGTATTTCCCCGAAAAATGGTTTTTGAAAAGTAAATTAACAAAAACGGCCCAATTTTGTCTTTCAATCTCTAATCTCTATTAAAAATCTTGTACTTTTGCTACAAAAAGCAAGATATCCTGTAATTTGATTTCAAATAAGAACAAAATGTGTGATTTCACTGATTAATTCGGATTTTGTGATATAAATATATTGTCTTTCAAAGAAAGTTAAAATAGAAGTGTCGAAAACGCAGCAATCTTAAATATGTCAAATTTTAATGGATTATACAAAAATTTATTTACTTCCTGATGTTCTCATATTAACAGATTTCTTTGAAGATTTTCGAAATGTGTCGCTAAACATATAAAATTAGATCTCGCACAATACTTTACATCTCCCGGTTTAAGTAGGGATGCAATGTTACGATTCACAAAAGTAAAATTAGAATTCTAACTGATATTAACATGTTACATTTTTTTTAAAAACAATAAAAATGGCCCATTATTGACTTTCAGTCTCTAATCTATGTATAACGTCTTGTAGTTCTCTTACAAAATCCAAGAAATCCATGTACATTGATTCCAAATTAGAACAAAATGTATGACTTCACTGATTATTTCGTATTTTGTGATTTAATCATCTTGTTTTTCTAGAAAAGCTGGTATAGGAGTATCGAAAATGTAGAATATTTAAATAATATACAAAATAATACCAATAATCTTAGAGATCGTTTCGTATTTCCTTGAATAGTTAATTTCGGGATTGATATTGACACAAACGGCCCATTTTGGACTTTCCGACTTTAGTCTAAAGTTCAGAACCCTGTTCTTCTTCCACAAAAACCAAGAAATGCAAGTAAATTTAGTCCAAATTAGCACAAAACTGCTAAATTTAGTGATTATTTCGTATTTTGTGCTGTAATTCTTTTGTTCTCCTAGAAAAGTTATTATAGAAATATCGAAAAGGAAGAAAAAGTTATTATCGAAATATCGAAAAGGCAGGATTTTTTAATATTATACCAAATAAAACAGATAATCTTAGAAATCTTCTCGTATTCCTCTGCGAAATAGGTTTCGGAAAGTAAATTAATACAAATGGCCCATTTTTGTCATTCAGTCTACAATCTAAGTTCAGAATCTTGAAGTTCTAATACAAAGACCAAGAAATGCGACCTAATTTAGTCGAAATAAGAACAAAAACTTTAAATTCAATAATTTTTTCCGTATTTAGAGTTGTAATTTCCTTATTTTCCAAGAGAACTTATAAAGAAGTATCAAAACTGCAAGGCTTTTGAATAATATACAAAATCATGCTCTCAATATTAGAGATCTATTCATATTTCAATGAGAAATGGGTTTTAGAACGTAAGTTAGTAAAAACGACCTATTTTGGACTTTCAATCTCTAATCTAAAGTAAATTGTATCCAAATTAGAACAAAATGTCTATATTCAATGATTTCTTCGTATTCTGTGCTGTAATCTCATTTTTATCCATTTTTAAGGGAAATACGAATATATCTCCGAGATAACAAGTTTTATTTAGGGTAACATATTAAAAAACCTGCATTTTCGATTCTTTTATAACAAAAGTTATAACAACTTCTCCATTAAAATAAGGAAATACGAAAAAATCATCGAATTTAGGTGCTTTATGATTATTTCGAAAGAATTAAGCTCCATTCTTGGTTTTCATAGTAGAAGTACTAAATCCTGAACTTAAATTATAGACAGAAAGTCAAAAAGTGCCATTTGTGGTAACTACCATTCCGAGACATATTTTTCAGGGAAATACGGAAAGATCTTTAAGATAATTATTTTAATTTCTAAAATATTTGAGAATTCCGCATTTTCGATACTTCTGTAATAATCTTTCTAGGAAAACAAAAGCAATTACAGCTCAGAATTGGAAATAATCATTGAATTCACGAATTTGATTCTAATTTGAACTTATTTTCCATACATTTCTTGGATTTTGAAGTAGAAGTGCAAGATTCTGAACTTAGATTATAGGCAGAAAATCAAAAATGGACCATTTATGTAAATCAACTTCCCAATATTTATTTTTCAGGAAAATACGATATTATCTCGGAGATTATTGGTTTAGTTTTATAAGAAATTTAAGAATCTTGCACAATCGATATTTCCAGTGGTTTTAGAGATCTTTTCGTATTTCCCTGAAAAATAAGTTTCCGGATGTAAATTATCACACATGGCCCATTTTCGGTTTTAATTCTCCAATCTAAGTTTGGAATCTTTTACTTCTCATAAAAATCCAAGAATTGCTAGTAAGTGGAGTTTAAATTAGAGCCAAACATCTAAATTCAATTATTATTTCGTAAATTATTTACAAAATTAGACCAGTAATTACAGAGATCTTTCCGTATTTTCCTGAAAAATTAGTTTCCGGATGTAAATTATTACAATTAGCCAATTTTCGAATTTCATTCTCCAATCTAAGTTTGGAATCTTGTACTTCTCATATAAAATCCAAGAAATGCTAGTAAGTTAAGTTTAAATTTGAGCCAAACGGCTAAATTCAATGATTATTTCGTATTTCCATATTTTTCTAGTGATGTTATAACGAGAGAATCTAAAATGGGGGATTTTTTAGAATACTACTCTTAATAAATCAAATATTCTTGGAGATATTTTCGTATTTCCCTTAAAAATGGATTACAAGGAGATTACGATACAATATACCAAGAAATCATAGAATTTAGACTTTTTGTTCCAATTTGAGCTTAATTTACCCTAAACTATTGACTAAATAGGTCGTTCTTTTTATCTTATGCTCCAAAAGCCATTTTTTAGGGAAAAATATGAATAGATCTCTAAGATAAATAGAATTTTTTTGCATGAAATCTTACATTTTTCATACTTCTTTAATACGTTGTATTGGAAAACTCAATATACTTGCATTTCTTGAAAATGCAGGATTAATTAAATATTATAGAAAATAATAATAATAATCTTAGAGTTCCTCTTGTATTTCCTTGAAAAATAAATTTCGGGATGTAAATTAACCCAAATGGTCCATTTTGAGCTCTCTATCTCTGATCTGAGTTCACAATCTTGTACTTCTACTACAAAAACCAAGAAATGTAAGTATATTGAGTTTTCCAAGACAACGTATAAAGAAATATCAAAAATGCAAGAGTTCATGCAAAATAATACTACTAATCTTCGAGATCTTTTCATATTTCCCTAAAAAATGAGTTTTGAAGCGTAAGTTAATAAAAACGACCCATTTAGTCTAAATTGAGCTCAAATTATCACGAAAAGTCTAAATTCAATGATTCCTTCGTATTTTTTGTAATGTCCGTAATCTTGTATTCCATTTTTAAGGCAAATACGAAAATTACTCCAAGCATATTAATTTTATTTAGAGTAGTATTCTAAAAATCCTCCATTTTCGATTCATTCGTTATAATATCTCTAGGAAAATATGGAAATTCGAAATATCCTTTGAATTTAGATGTTTGGCTCTAATTAAACTCAACTTACCAGCATTTCTTGGATTTTATATGAGAAGTACAAGATTACAAACTTAGATTGGAGAAGGAGATCCGAAAATGGGCTATTTGTAATAATTTACACCCGGAAACTTATTTTTCAGGGAAATACGGAAAGATCTCTAAAATTCCTGGTCTAATTTTGCAAAATAATTAAGAATCCTGCATTATCAATACTTCTTACTAACTTTTCTTTGAAAACAAGGGAATTACAGTACAAGATGGAAAATATTCTATTAATTCAAAAATTTTGTTCAAATCTTGATTCAGTTCATTTGCATTACTTGTGTTTTGTAGGAGAAGTACAAGACTCTGGTATTAGATTAGAGACGGAAAGACGAAAATAGGCTTACTCCCAAAACTGATTGATTCAGAGAATTAGAGAATATGTCTAAGATTATTGGTTTAATTGTATAAGATATTTATAAATTCTTCATTTTCAGTAGATATTCGCTATCTATATTCCCATCCCATGGATGTATAATATTTCCATTTAAAAAAATTGCATTTCTGTACAGTTTTTAACAAAAATATCCTTCTAAAAACGTCCAATCCTTTATTTAGTTTAATATCCGTGTCCAATGAGGCGGGTGATATTCAATATCCAACGGGTTGATATGGAGGGTCTTCTACGTAGGTTCTGACCGGTGCGCCAAGAAACACGGCAATTTTTCCAACATCTATTAGTTTTATTTCATATAATATTTAAAAGTCATGAATTTTTTGGTACTCCTCTTGTAACTTTACTAGGAAAACAAAGAAATTGCAACAATAAGAAAGTAATAATCATTGAATTTAAAATTTTTGTTCGTATTTCTTCTAAACTATGTGGTCCTTCTTGGTTTTAATATTAGAATTACAAGTGTCTGATGTTAGATTATAGACAGAAAGTCAAAAATGGACCGTTTGTATTAATATACTTCAAGAAATGTTCTTTTTTGGGAAGTTTTGTAAATCTCGGCACATTTTTGACTTTCTCCGAGAGTAGTGTAAGATTTGACTTCTAGAACACCCCCAGGCTATATATTAATTTAAAAATAATGGTAATTATTATTCAATGTGTGTATCAAATTAAGGTCTAAATTGTCAGTTAGATTTATTGCGGAACTGTAAGTGTGTGTTATGTGTGTAACAAGTTGTTGTTATACAGGGTGATATAAAAAAGCTAGTACATGAAATTAATTACTGGTCGGGAACTCCGCGTGTGGGGTGGCTTGGATTTTGTAAGAAAAGTACTAGATTCTGGAACTAGATTAGACACAGAAAGACGAAACTAGGCTAATTTTGTTAATTTACTCAACAAAACTGATTGATGCAGAGAAGAACGAGAATATGTCTAAGATAATTTTCTTAATTTCATAGGATATTTATAAATTCTTCATTTTCAGTAGATACTCGCTATCTATATTACCATCCCATGGATGAATAATATTTCCATTTAAAAAAATTATATTTCTGTACAGTTTTTAACAAAGATATCCTTCTAAAAACGTCTAAACCTTTATTTAGTTTAATGTCCGTGTCCAATGAGGCGGGTAATTTTCAATATTCAAGGAATTGATATGGAGGGTCCTCTAGGTAGGTTCGGACCGGCGCGCCAAGAAACACGGCAATTCTTCCAACATCTTAAATAAATTTAATAAATTAAATAAATCAAGTAAATAAAATAAATGAGAAAAAATAAGTAATTAAATAAATTATGTAAATTAAATAAATCAAATAAATTAAATAAAATAAATAAATTAAATAAATCAAATAAATTAAATAAAATAAATAAATTAAATAAATAAATAAATTAAATAAATTAAATAAATTAAATAAATTAAATAAATTAAATAAATTAAATAAATTAAATAAATTAAATAAATTAAATAAATTAAAATAAATTAAATAAATTAAATAAATTAAATAAATTAAATAAATTAAATAAATTAAATAAATTAAATAAATTAAATAAATTAAATAAATTAAATAAATTAAATAAATTAAATAAATTAAATAAATTAAATAAATTAAATAAATTAAATAAATTAAATAAATTAAATAAATTAAATAAATTAAATAAATTAAATAAATTAAATAAATTAAATAAATTAAATAAATTAAATAAATTAAATAAATTAAATAAATTAAATAAATTAAATAAATTAAATAAATTAAATAAATTAAATAAATTAAATAAATTAAATAAATTAAATAAATAAATAAATTAAATAAATTAAATAAATTAAATAAATTAAATAAATTAAATAAATTAAATAAATTAAATAAATTAAATAAATTAAATAAATTAAATAAATTAAATAAATTAAATAAATTAAATAAATTAAATAAATTAAATAAATTAAATAAATTAAATAAATTAAATAAGTTAATAAATTAAATAAATTAAATAAATTAAATAAATTAAATAAATTAAATAAATTAAATAAATTAAATAAATTAAATAAATTAAATAAATTAAATAAATTAAATAAATTAAATAAATTAAATAAATTAAATAAATTAAATAAATTAAATAAATTAAATAAATTAAATAAATTAAATAAATTAAATAAATTAAATAAATTAAATAAATTAAATAAATTAATAAATTAATAAATTAAATAAATTAAATAAATTAAATAAATTAAATAAATTAAATAAATTAAATAAATTAAATAAATTAAATAAATTAAATAAATTAAATAAATTAAATAAATTAAATAAATTAAATAAATTAAATAAATTAAATAAATTAAATAAATTAAATAAATTAAATAAATTAAATAAATTAAATAAATTAAATAAATTAAATAAATTAAATAAATTAAATAAATTAAATAAATTAAATAAATTAAATAAATTAAATAAATTAAATAAATTAAATAAATTAAATAAATTAAATAAATTAAATAAATTAAATAAATTAAATAAATTAAATAAATTAAATAAATTAAATAAATTAAATAAATTAAATAAATCAAATAAATTAAATAAATCAAATAAATTAAACAAATCAAATAAATCAAATATATTAAAGAAATCAAATAAATCAAATAAATTAAATAAATCAAATAAATTAAATAAATCAAATAAATTAAATAAATTAAATAAATCAAATAAATTAAATAAATTAAATAAATCAAATAAATTAAATAAATTAAATAAATCAAACAAATCAAATAAATCAAATAAATCAAACAAATCAAATAAATTAAATAAATTAAACAAATCAAATAAATTAAATAAATTAAATAAATCAAATAAATTAAATAAATTAAATAAATCAAATAAATTAAATAAATTAAATAAATCAAATAAATTAAACAAATTAAACAAATCAAATAAATTAAACAAATTAAACAAATTAAATAAATTAAACAAATTAAATAAATTAAACAAATTAAATAAATTAAATAAATTAAACAAATTAAATAAATTAAACAAATTAAACAAATTAAATAAATTAAACAAATTAAACAAATTAAATAAATTAAACAAATTAAACAAATTAAATAAATTAAACAAATTAAACAAATTAAATAAATTAAACAAATTAAACAAATTAAATAAATTAAACAAATTAAACAAATTAAATAAATTAAACAAATTAAACAAATTAAATAAATTAAACAAATTAAACAAATTAAATAAATTAAACAAATTAAACAAATTAAATAAATTAAACAAATTAAACAAATTAAACAAATTAAATAAATTAAACAAATTAAACAAATTAAATAAATTAAATAAATTAAACAAATTAAACAAATTAAATAAATTAAACAAATTAAATAAATTAAACAAATTAAATAAATTAAACAAATTAAAAAAATTAAATAAATTAAAGTAATTAAATAAATCAAATAATTTAAAGTAATTAAATAAATCAAATAAATTAAATAAATCAAATAAATCAAATAAATCAAATAAATCAAATAAATTAAATTAATGAAATAAATCAAATAAATTAAATTAATGAAATAAATCAAATAAATTAAATTAATGAAATAAATCAAATAAATTAAATTAATTAAATAAATTAAATTAATTAAATTAATTAAATTAATTAAATAAATTATATAAATTAAATAAATTAAATAAATTAAATAAATTAAATAAATTAAATAAATTAAATAAATTAAATAAATTAAATAAATTAAATAAATTAAATAAATTAAATAAATTAAATAAATTAAATAAATTAAATAAATTAAATAAATTAAATAAATTAAATAAATTAAATAAATTAAATAAATTAAATAATTAAATAAATTAAATAAATTAAATAAATTAAATAAATTAAATAAATTAAATAAATTAAATAAATTAAATAAATTAAATAAATTAAATAAATTAAATAAATTAAATAAATTAAATAAATTAAATAAATTAAATAAATTAAATAAATTAAATAAATTAAATAAATTAAATAAATTAAATAAATTAAATAAATTAAATAAATTAAATAAATTAAATAAATTAAATAAATTAAATAAATTAAATAAATTAAATAAATTAAATAAATTAAATAAATTAAATAAATTAAATAAATTAAATAAATTAAATAAATTAAATAAATTAAATAAATTAAATAAATTAAATAAATTAAATAAATTAAATAAATTAAATAAATTAAATAAATTAAATAAATTAAATAAATTAAATAAATTAAATAAATTAAATAAATTAAATAAATTAAATAAATTAAATAAATTAAATAAATTAAATAAATTAAATAAATTAAATAAATTAAATAAATTAAATAAATTAAATAAATTAAATAAATTAAATAAATTAAATAAATTAAATAAATTAAATAAATTAAATAAATTAAATAAATTAAATAAATTAAATAAATTAAATAAATTAAATAAATTAAATAAATTAAATAAATTAAATAAATTAAATAAATTAAATAAATTAAATAAATTAAATAAATTAAATAAATTAAATAAATTAAATAAATTAAATAAATTAAATAAATTAAATAAATTAAATAAATTAAATAAATTAAATAAATTAAATAAATTAAATAAATTAAATAAATTAAATAAATTAAATAAATTAAATAAATTAAATAAATTAAATAAATTAAATAAATTAAATAAATTAAATAAATTAAATAAATTAAATAAATTAAATAATTAAATAAATTAAATAAATTAAATAAATTAAATAAATTAAATAAATTAAATAAATTAAATAAATTAAATAAAATTAAATAAATTAAATAAATTAAATAAATTAAATAAATTAAATAAATTAAATAAATTAAATAAATTAAATAAATTAAATAAATTAAATAAATTAAATAAATTAAATAAATTAAATAAATTAAATAAATTAAATAAATTAAATAAATTAAATAAATTAAATAAATTAAATAAATTAAATAAATTAAATAAATTAAATAAATTAAATAAATTAAATAAATTAAATAAATTAAAATAAATTAAATAAATTAAATAAATTAAATAAATTAAATAAATTAAATAAATTAAATAAATTAAATAAATTAAATAAATTAAATAAATTAAATAAATTAAATAAATTAAATAAATTAAATAAATTAAATAAATTAAATAAATTAAATAAATTAAATAAATTAAATAAATTAAATAAATTAAATAAATTAAATAAATTAAATAAATTAAATAAATTAAATAAATTAAATAAATTAAATAAATTAAATAAATTAAATAAATTAAATAAATTAAATAAATTAAATAAATTAAATAAATTAAATAAATTAAATAAATTAAATAAATTAAATAAATTAAATAAATTAAATAAATTAAATAAATTAAATAAAATTAAATAAATTAAATAAATTAAATAAATTAAATAAATTAAATAAATTAAATAAATTAAATAAATTAAATAAATTAAATAAATTAAAATAAATTAAATAAATTAAATAAATTAAATAAATTAAATAAATTAAATAAATTAAATAAATTAAATAAATTAAATAAATTAAATAAATTAAATAAATTAAATAAATTAAATAAATTAAATAAATTAAATAAATTAAATAAATTAAATAAATTAAATAAATTAAATAAATTAAATAAATTAAATAAATTAAATAAATTAAATAAATTAAATAAATTAAATAAATTAAATAAATCAAATAAATTAAATAAATTAAATAAATCAAATAAATCAAATAAATTAAATAAATCAAATAAATTAAATAAATCAAATAAATTAAATAAATTAAATAAATCAAATAAATTAAATAAATTAAATAAATCAATAAATTAAATAAATCAAACAAATCAAATGAATCAAATAAATCAAATAAATCAAACGAATCAATAAATCAAATCAAATCAAATGAATCAAATAAATCAAATAAATCAAACGAATCAAATAAATCAAATAAATCAAACGAATCAAATAAATCAAATAAATCAAACGAATCAAATAAATCAAATAAATCAAACGAATCAAATAAATCAAATAAATCAAACGAATCAAATAAATCAAATAAATCAAACGAATCAAATAAATCAAATAAATCAAACGAATCAAATAAATCAAATAAATCAAACGAATCAAATAAATCAAATAAATCAAACGAATCAAATAAATCAAATAAATCAAACGAATCAAATAAATCAAATAAATCAACGAATCAAATAAATCAAATAAATCAAACGAATCAAATAAATCAAATAAATCAATTAAATCAAATTAATCAAATAAATCAATTAAATCAAATGAATCAAATAAATCAAATAAATCAAATAAATCAAATAAATCAAATAAATCAAATAAATCAAATAAATCAAATAAATCAAATAAATCAAATAAATCAAATAAATCAAATAAATCAAATAAATCAAATAAATCAATAAATCAAATAAATCAAATAAATCAAATAAATCAAATAAATCAAATAAATCAAATAAATCAAATAATCAAATAAATCAAATAAATCAAATAAATCAAATAAATCAAATAAATCAAATAAATCAAATAAATCAAATAAATCAAATAAATCAAATAAATCAAATAAATCAAATAATCAAATAAATCAAATAAATCAAATAAATCAAATAAATCAATAATCAAATAAATCACATAAATCAATAAATCAAATAAATCACATAAATCACATAAATCACATAAATCACATAAATCACATAAATCACATAAATCACATAAATCACATAAATCACATAAATCACATAAATCACATAAATCACATAAATCACATAAATCACATAAATCACATAAATCACATAAATCACATAAATCACATAAATCACATAAATCAATAAATCACATAAATCACATAAATCACATAAATCACATAAATCACATAAATCACATAAATCACATAAATCACATAAATCACATAAATCACATAAATCACATAAATCACATAAATCACATAAATCACATAAATCACATAAATCACATAAATCACATAAATCACATAAATCACATAAATCACATAAATCACATAAATCACATAAATCACATAAATCACATAAATCACATAAATCACATAAATCACATAATCACATAAATACATAAATCACATAAATCACATAAATCACATAAATCACATAAATCACATAAATCACATAAATCACATAAATCACATAAATCAAATAAATCAAATAAATCAAATAAATCAAATAAATCAAATAAATCAAATAAATCAAATAAATCAAAATAAATCAAATAAATCAAATAAATCAAAGTAAATCAAATAAATCAATAAATCAAATAAATCAAATAAATCAAATAAATCAAATAAATCAAATAAATCAAATAAATCAAATAAATCAAATAAATCAAATAAATCAAATAAATCAAATAAATCAAATAAATCAAATAAATCAAATAAATCAAATAAATCAAATAAATCAAATAAATCAAATAAATCAAATAAATCAAATAAATCAAATAAATCAAATAAATCAAATAAATCAAATAAATCAAATAAATCAATAAATCAAATAAATCAAATAAATCAAATAAATCAAATAAATCAAATAAATCAAATAAATCAAATAAATCAATAAATCAAATAATCAAATAAATCAAATAAATCAAATAAATCAAATAAATCAAATAAATCAAATAAATCAAATAAATCAAATAAATCAAATAAATCAAATAAATCAAATAAATCAAATAATCAAATAAATCAAATAAATCAAATAAATCAAATAAATCAAATAAATCAAATAAATCAAATAAATCAAATAAATCAAATAAATCAAATAAATCAAATAAATCAAATAAATCAAATAAATCAAATAAATCAAATAAATCAAATAAATCAAATAAATCAAATAAATCAAATAAATCAAATAAATCAAATAAATCAAATAAATCAAATAAATCAAATAAATCAAATAAATCAAATAAATCAAATAAATCAAATAAATCAAATAAATCAAATAAATCAAATAAATCAAATAAATCAAATAATCAAATAAATCAAATAAATCAAATAAATCAAATAAATCAAATAAATCAAATAAATCAAATAAATCAAATAAATCAAATAAATCAAATAAATCAAATAAATCAAATAAATCAAATAAATCAAATAAATCAAATAAATCAAATAAATCAAATAATCAAATAAATCAAATAAATCAAATAAATCAAATAAATCAAATAAATCAAATAAATCAAATAAATCAAATAAATCAAATAAATCAAATAATCAAATAAATCAAATAAATCAAATAAATCAAATAAATCAAATAAATCAAATAAATCAAATAAATCAAATAAATCAAATAAATCAAATAAATCAAATAAATCAAATAAATCAAATAAATCAAATAAATCAAATAAATCAAATAAATCAAATAAATCAAATAAATCAAATAAATCAAATAAATCAAATAAATCAAATAAATCAAATAAATCAAATAAATCAAATAAATCAAATAAATCAAATAAATCAAATAAATCAAATAAATCAAATAAATCAAATAAATCAAATAATCAAATAAATCAAATAAATCAAATAAATCAAATAAATCAAATAAATCAAATAAATCAAATAAATCAAATAAATCAAATAAATCAAATAATCAAATAAATCAAATAAATCAAATAAATCAAATAAATCAAATAAATCAAATAAATCAAATAAATCAAATAATCAAATAAATCAAATAAATCAAATAAATCAAATAAATCAAATAAATCAAATAATCAAATAAATCAAATAAATCAAATAAATCAAATAAATCAAATAAATCAAATAAAATCAAATAAATCAAATAAATCAAATAAATCAAATAAATCAAATAAATCAAATAAATCAAATAAATCAAATAAATCAAATAATCAAATAAATCAAATAAATCAAATAAATCAAATAAATCAAATAAATCAAATAAATCAAATAAATCAAATAAATCAAATAAATCAAATAAATCAAATAAATCAAATAAATCAAATAAATCAAATAAATCAAATAATCAAATAAATCAATAAATCAAATAAATCAAATAAATCAAATAAATCAAATAAATCAAATAAATCAAATAAATCAAATAAATAAATTAAATAAATTAAATAAATTAAATAAATCAAATAAATCAAATAAATCAAATAAATCAAATAAATTAAATTAATGAAATAAATCAAATAAATTAAATTAATTAAATAAATCAAATAATTAAATAAATTAAATAAATTAAATAAATTAAATAAATTAAATAAATTAAATAAATTAAATAAATTAAATAAATTAAATAAATTAAATAAATTAAATAAATTAAATAAATTAAATAAATAAATAAATTAAATAAATAAATTAAATAAATTAAATAAATTAAATAAATTAAATAAATTAAATAAATTAAATAAATTAAATAAATTAAATAAATTAAATAAATTAAATAAATTAAATAAATTAAATAAATTAAATTAAATAAATTAAATAAATTAAATAAATTAAATAAATTAAATAAATTAAATAAATTAAATAAATTAAATAAATTAAATAAATTAAATAAATTAAATAAATTAAATAAATTAAATAAATTAAATAAATTAAATAAATTAAATAAATTAAATAAATTAAATAAATTAAATAAATTAAATAAATTAAATAATTAAATAAATTAAATAAATTAAATAAATTAAATAAATTAAATAAATTAAATAAATTAAATAAATTAAATAAATTAAATAAATTAAATAAATTAAATAAATTAAATAAATTAAATAAATTAAATAAATTAAATAAATTAAATAAAATAAATAAATTAAATAAATTAAATAAATTAAATAAAATAAATAAAATAAATAAAATAAATAAAATAAATAAAATAAATAAAATAAATAAAATAAATAAAATAAATAAAATAAATAAAATAAATAAAATAAATAAAATAAATAAAATAAATAAAATAAATAAAATAAATAAAATAAAAAAAATAAATAAAATAAATAAAATAAATAAAATAAATAAATTAAATAAATTAAATAAATTAAATAAATTAAATCAATTAAAATAATTTAAATAAATTAAATAATTTAAACAAATTAAATAAATTAAATAAATTAAACAAATTAAACAAATTAAATAAATTAAACAAATTAAACAAATTAAATAAATTAAACAATTAAATAAATTAAATAAATTAATAAATTAAATAAATTAAATAAATTAAATAAATTAAACAAATTAAATAAATTAACAAATTAAATAAATTAAATAAATTAAATAAATTAAATAAATTAATAAATTAAATAAATCAAATAAATTAAATAAATTAAATCAATTAAATAATTTAATAAATTAAATAATTTAAACAAATTAAATAAATTAAATAAATTAAACAAATTAAACAAATTAAATAAATTAAACAAATTAAACAAATTAAATAAATTAAACAAATTAAATAAATTAAATAAATTAAACAAATTAAATAAATTAACAAATTAAATAAATTAAATAAATTAAATAAATTAAATAAATTAAATAAATCAAATAAATTTAATAATTTAAACAAATTAAACAAATTAAACAAATTAAACAAATTAAACAAATTAAACAAATTAAACAAATTAAACAAATTAAATAAATTAAACAAAATAAACAAATTAAATAAATTAAATAAATTAAACAAATTAAACAAACTAAATCAATTAAACAAATTAAACAAATTAAATAAATTAAACAAATTAAACAAATTAAACAAATTAAATAAATTAAACAAATTAAACAATTTAAATAATTAAACAAATTAAACAAATTAAATAAATTAAACAAATTAAACAAATTAAATAAATTAAACAAATTAAACAAATTAAATAAATTAAACAAATTAAACAAATTAAATAAATTAAACAAATTAAATAAATTAAACAAATTAAACAAATTAAATAAATTAAACAAATTAAACAAATTAAACAAATTAAATAAATTAAACAAATTAAACAAATTAAATAAATTAAACAAATTAAACAAATTAAATAAATTAAACAAATTAAACAAATTAAATAAATTAAACAAATTAAATAAATTAAACAAATTAAACGAATTAAATAAATTAAACAAATTAAACAAATTAAATAATTAAATAAATTAAACAAATTAAATAAATTAAATAAATTAAACAAATTAAATAAATTAAACAAATTAAACAAATTAAATAAATTAAATAAATTAAATAAATCAAATAAATTAAATAAATCAAATAAATCAAATAAATCAAATAAATTAAATAAATCAAATAAATCAAATAAATCAAATAAATCAAATAAATCAAATAAATTAAATTAATGAAATAAATCAAATAAATTAAATTAATTAAATAAATCAAATTAATTAAATTAATTAAATTAATTAAATAAATTAAATAATTTAAATAAATTAAATAAATTAAATAATTAAATAAATTAAATAAATTAAATAAATTAAATAAATTAAATAAATTAAATAAATTAAATAAATTAAATAAATTAAATAAATTAAATAAATTAAATAAATTAAATAAATTAAATAAATTAAATAAATTAAATAAATTAAATAAATTAAATAAATTAAATAAATTAAATAAATTAAATAAATTAAATAAATTAAATAAATTAAATAAATTAAATAAATTAAATAAATTAAATAAATTAAATAATTAAATAAATTAAATAAATTAAATAAATTAAATTAATTAAATAAATTAAATAAATTAAATTAATTAAATAAATTAAATAAATTAAATTAATTAAATAAATTAAATAAATTAAATTAATTAAATTAATTAAATAAATTAAATTAATTAAATTAATTAAATAAATTAAATAAATTAAATAAATTAAATAAATCAAATAAATCAAATAAATCAAATAAATCAAATAAATCAAATAAATCAAATTAATGAAATAAATCAAATAAATTAAATTAATGAAATAAATCAAATAAATTAAATTAATTAAATAAATTAAATAAATTAAATAAATTAAATAAATTAAATAAATTAAATAAATTAAATAAATTAAATAAATTAAATAAATTAAATAAATTAAAATAAATTAAATAAATTACATAAATTAAATAAATTACATAAATTAAATAAATTAAATAAATTAAATAAATTAAATAAATTAAATAAATTAAATAAATTAAATAAATTAAATAAATTAAATAAATTAAATAAATTAAATAAATTAAATAAATTAAATAAATTAAATAAATTAAATAAATTAAATAATTAAATAAATTAAATAAATTAAATAAATTAAATAAATTAAATAAATTAAATAAATTAAATAAATTAAATAAATTAAATAAATCAAATAAATCAAATAAATTAAATAAATTAAATAAATTAAATAAATTAAATAAATTAAATAAATTAAATAAATTAAATAAATTAAATAAATTAAATAAATTAAATAAATTAAATAAATTAAATAAATTAAATAAATTAAATAAATTAAATAAATTAAATAAATTAAATAAATTAAATAAATTAAATAAATTAAATAAATTAAATAAATTAAATAAATTAAATAAATTAAATAAATTAAATAAATTAAATAAATTAAATAAATTAAATAAATTAAATAAATTAAATAAATTAAATAAATTAAATAAATTAAATAAATTAAATAAATTAAATAAATTAAATAAATTAAATAAATTAAATAAATTAAATAATAAAATTAAATAAATTAAATAAATTAAATAAATTAAATAAATTAAATAAATTAAATAAATTAAATAAATTAAATAAATTAAATAAATTAAATAAATTAAATAAATTAAATAAATTAAATAAATTAAATAAATTAAACAAATTAAACAAATTAAATAAATTAAACAAATTAAACAAATTAAATAAATTAAACAAATTAAACAAATTAAATAAATTAAACAAATTAAATAAATTAAACAAATTAAACAAATTAAATAAATTAAACAAATTAAACAAATTAAACAAATTAAATAAATTAAACAAATTAAACAAATTAAATAAATTAAACAAATTAAACAAATTAAATAAATTAAACAAATTAAACAATTAAATAAATTAAACAAATTAAACAAATTAAATAAATTAAACAAATAAACAAATTAAATAAATTAAATAAATTAAACAAATTAAACAAATTAAATAAATTAAACAAATTAAATAAATTAAATAAATTAAATAAATCAAATAAATCAAATAAATCAAATAAATCAAATAAATCAAATAAATCAAATAAATCAAATAAATCAATAAATTAAATTAATGAAATAAATCAAATAAATTAAATTAATTAAATAAATTAAATTAATTAAATTAATTAAATTAATTAAATTAATTAAATTAATTAAATTAATTAAATTAATTAAATTAATTAAATTAATTAAATTAATTAAATTAATTAAATAAATTAAATAAATTAAATAAATTAAATAAATTAAATAAATTAAATAAATTAAATAAATTAAATAAATTAAATAAATTAAATAAATTAAATAAATTAAATAAATTAAATAAATTAAATAAATTAAATAAATTAAATAAATTAAATAAATTAAATAAATTAAATAAATTAAATAAATTACATAAATTAAATAAATTAAATAAATTACATAAATTAAATAAATTAAATAAATTAAATAAATTAAATAAATTAAATAAATTAAATAAATTAAATAAATTAAATAAATTAAATAAATTAAATAAATTAAATAAATTAAATAAATTAAATAAATTAAATAAATTAAATAAATTAAATAAATAAATAAATTAAATAAATTAAATAAATTAAATAAATTAAATAAATTAAATAATTAAATAAATTAAATAAATTAAATAAATTAAATAAATTAAATAAATTAAATAAATTAAATAAATTAAATAAATTAAATAAATTAAATAAATTAAATAAATTAAATAAATTAAATAAATTAAATAAATTAAATAAATTAAATAAATTAAATAAATTAAATAAATTAAATAAATTAAATAAATTAAATAAATTAAATAAATTAAATAAATTAAATAAATTAAATAAATTAAATAAATTAAATAAATTAATAAATTAAATAAAATAAATAAATTAAATAAATTAAATAAATTAAATAAATTAAATAAATTAAATAAATTAAATAAATTAAATAAATTAAATAAATTAAATAAATTAAATAAATTAAATAAATTAAATAAATTAAATAAATTAAATAAATTAAATAAATTAAATAAATTAAATAAATTAAATAAATTAAATAAATTAAATAAATTAAATAAATTAAATAAATTAAATAAATTAAATAAATTAAATAAATTAAATAAATTAAATAAATTAAATAAATTAAATAAATTAAATAAATTAATAAATTAAATAAATTAAATAAATTAAATAAATTAAATAAATTAAATAAATTAAATAAATTAAATAAATTAAATAAATTAAATAAATTAAATAAATTAAATAAATTAAATAAATTAAATAAATTAAATAAATTAAATAAATTAAATAAATTAAATAAATTAAATAAATTAAATAAATTAAATAAATTAAATAAATTAAATAAATTAAATAAATTAAATAAATTAAATAAATTAAATAAATTAAATAAATTAAATAAATTAAATAAATTAAATAAATTAAATAAATTAAATAAATTAAATAAATTAAATAAATTAAATAAATTAAATAAATTAAATAAATTAAATAAATTAAATAAATTAAATAAATTAAATAAATTAAATAAATTAAATAAATTAAATAAATTAAATAAATTAAATAAATTAAATAAATTAAATAAATTAAATAAATTAAATAAATTAAATAAATTAAATAAATTAAATAAATTAAATAAATTAAATAAATTAAATAAATTAAATAAATTAAATAAATTAAATAAATTAAATAAATTAATAAATTAAATAAATTAAATAAATTAAATAAATTAAATAAATTAAATAAATTAAATAAATTAAATAAATTAAATAAATTAAATAAATTAAATAAATTAAATAAATTAAATAAATTAAATAAATTAAATAAATTAAATAAATTAAATAAATTAAATAAATTAAATAAATTAAATAAATTAAATAAATTAAATAAATTAAATAAATTAAATAAATTAAATAAATTAAATAAATTAAATAAATTAAATAAATTAAATAAATTAAATAAATTAAATAAATTAAATAAATTAAATAAATTAAATAAATTAAATAAATTAAATAAATTAAATAAATTAAATAATTAAATAAATTAAATAAATTAAATAAATTAAATAAATTAAATAAATTAAATAAATTAAATAAATTAAATAAATTAAATAAATTAAATAAATTAAATAAATTAAATAAATTAAATAAATTAAATAAATTAAAAAAATTAAATAAATTAAAAAAATTAAATAAATTAAAAAAATTAAATAAATTAAAAAAATTAAATTAATTAAATAAATTAAATAAATTAAATAAATTAAATAAATTAAATAAATTAAATAAATTAAATAAATTAAATAAATTAAATAAATTAAATAAATTAAATAAATTAAATAAATTAAATAAATTAAATAAATTAAATAAATTAAATAAATTAAATAAATTAAATAAATTAAATAAATTAAATAAATTAAATAAATTAAATAAAATAAATAAATTAAATAAATTAAATAAATTAAATTAAAATTAAATAAATTAAATAAATTAAATAAATTAAATAAATTAAATAAATTAAATAAATTAAATAAATTAAATAAATTAAATAAATTAAATAAATTAAATAAATTACATAAATTAAATAAATTACATAAATTAAATAAATTACATAAATTAAATAAATTACATAAATTAAATAAATTACATAAATTAAATAAATTACATAAATTAAATAAATTACATAAATTAAATAAATTAAATAAATTAAATAAATTAAATAAATTAAATAAATTAAATAAATTAAATAAATTAAATAAATTAAATAAATTAAATAAATTAAATAAATTAAATAAATTAAATAAATTAAATAAATTAAATAAATTAAATAAATTAAATAAATTAAATAAATTAAATAAATTAAATAAATTAAATAAATTAAATAAATTAAATAAATTAAATAAATTAAATAAATTAAATAAATTAAATAAATTAAATAAATTAAATCAATTAAATCAATTAAATAAATTAAATAAATTAAATAAATTAAATAAATTAAATAAATTAAATAAATTAAATAAATTAAATAAATTAAATAAATTAAATAAATTAAATAAATTAAATAAATTAAATAAATTAAATAAATTAAATAAATTAAATAAATTAAATAAATTAAATAAATTAAATAAATTAAATAAATTAAATAAATTAAATAAATTAAATAAATTAAATAAATTAAATAAATTAAATAAATTAAATAAATTAAATAAATTAAATAAATTAAATAAATTAAATAAATTAAATAAATTAAATAAATTAAATAAATTAAATAAATTAAATAAATTAAATAAATTAAATAAATTAAATAAATTAAATAAATTAAATAAATTAAATAAATTAAATAAATTAAATAAATTAAATAAATTAAATAAATTAAATAAATTAAATAAATTAAATAAATTAAATAAATTAAATAAATTAAATAAATTAAATAAATTAAATAAATTAAATAAATTAAATAAATTAAATAAATTAAATAAATTAAATAAATTAAATAAATTAAATAATATAAATAAATTAAATAAATTAAATAATATAAATAAATTAAATAAATTAAATAATATAAATAAATTAAATAAATTAAATAAAATAAATAAAATAAATAAAATAAATAAAATAAATAAAATAAATAAAATAAATAAAATAAATAAATTAAATAAAATAAATAAAATAAATAAATTAAATAAATTAAATAAATTAAATAAATTAAATAAATTAAATAAATTAAATAAATTAAATAAATTAAATAAATTAAATAAATTAAATCAATTAAATAAATTAAATAAATTAAATCAATTAAATAATTTAAATAAATTAAATAATTTAAACAAATTAAACAAATTAAATAAATTAAACAAATTAAACAAATTAAATAAATTAAACAAATTAAACAAATTAAATAAATTAAATAAATTAAATAAATCAAATAAATTAAATAAATTAAATAAATCAAATAAATTAAATAAATTAAATAAATTAAATAAATTAAATAAATCAAATAAATTAAATAAATCAAATAAATTAAATAAATCAAATAAATCAAATAAATCAAATAAATAAAATAAATTAAATAAATCAAATAAATCAAATAAATCAAATAAATTAAATAAATTAAATAAATTAAATAAATCAAATAAATTAAATAAATTAAACAAATTAAATAAATTAAATAAATTAAACAAATTAAACAAATTAAATAAATTAAACAAATTAAACAAATTAAACAAATTAAATAAATTAAATAAATTAAATAAATTAAACAAATTAAACAAATTAAATAAATTAAACAAATTAAACAAATTAAATAAATTAAACAAATTAAACAAATTAAATAAATTAAACAAATTAAACAAATTAAATAAATTAAACAAATTAAACAAATTAAATAAATTAAATAAATTAAACAAATTAAACAAATTAAATAAATTAAACAAATTAAACAAATTAAATAAATTAAACAAATTAAATAAATTAAACAAATTAAACAAATTAAATAAATTAAACAAATTAAACAAATTAAATAAATTAAACAAATTAAACAAATTAAATAAATTAAATAAATTAAACAAATTAAACAAATTAAATAAATTAAACAAATTAAATAAATTAAACAAATTAAAAAAATTAAATAAATCAAATAAATCAAATAAATCAAATAAATCAAATAAATCAAATAAATCAAATAAATCAAATAAATCAAATAAATTAAATAAATCAAATAAATCAAATAAATCAAATAAATCAAATTAATGAAATAAATCAAATAAATTAAATTAATTAAATTAATTAAATTAATTAAATTAATTAAATTAATTAAATTAATTAAATTAATTAAATTAATTAAATTAATTAAATTAATTAAATTAATTAAATAAATTAAATAAATTAAATAAATTAAATAAATTAAATAAATTAAATAAATTACATAAATTAAATAAATTAAATAAATTAAATAAATTAAATAAATTAAATAAATTAAATAAATTAAATAAATTAAATAAATTAAATAAATTAAATAAATTAAATAAATTAAATAAATTAAATAAATTAAATAAATTAAATAAATTAAATAAATTAAATAAATTAAATAAATTAAATAAATTAAATAAATTAAATAAATTAAATAAATTAAATAAATTAAATAAATTAAATAAATTAAATAAATTAAATAAATTAAATAAATTAAATAAATTAAATAAATTAAATAAATTAAATAAATTAAATAAATTAAATAAATTAAATAAATTAAATAAATTAAATAAATTAAATAAATTAAATAAATTAAATAAATTAAATAAATTAAATAAATTAAATAAATTAAATAAATTAAATAAATTAAATAAATTAAATAAATTAAATAAATTAAATAAATTAAATAAATTAAATAAATTAAATAAATTAAATAAATTAAATAAATTAAATAAATTAAATAAATTAAATAAATTAAATAAATTAAATAAATTAAATAAATTAAATAAATTAAATAAATTAAATAAATTAAATAAATTAAATAAATTAAATAAATTAAATAAATTAAATAAATTAAATAAATTAAATAAATTAAATAAATTAAATAAATTAAATAAATTAAATAAATTAAATAAATTAAATAAATTAAATAAATTAAATAAATTAAATAAATTAAATAAATTAAATAAATTAAATAAATTAAATAAATTAAATAAATTAAATAAATTAAATAAATTAAATAAATTAAATAAATTAAATAAATTAAATAAATTAAATAAATTAAATAAATTAAATAAATTAAATAAATTAAATAAATTAAATAAATTAAATAAATTAAATAAATTAAATAAATTAAATAAATTAAATAAATTAAATAAATTAAATAAATTAAATAAATTAAATAAATTAAATAAATTAAATAAATTAAATAAATTAAATAAATTAAATAAATTAAATAAATTAAATAAATTAAATAAATTAAATAAATTAAATAAATTAAATAAATTAAATAAATTAAATAAATTAAATAAATTAAATAAATTAAATAAATTAAATAAATTAAATAAATTAAATAAATTAAATAAATTAAATAAATTAAATAAATTAAATAAATTAAATAAATTAAATAAATTAAATAAATTAAATAAATTAAATAAATTAAATAAATTAAATAAATTAAATAAATTAAATAAATTAAATAAATTAAATAAATTAAATAAATTAAATAAATTAAATAAATTAAATAAATTAAATAAATTAAATAAATTAAATAAATTAAATAAATTAAATAAATTAAATAAATTAAATAAATTAAATAAATTAAATAAATTAAATAAATTAAATAAATTAAATAAATTAAATAAATTAAATAAATTAAATAAATTAAATAAATTAAATAAATTAAATAATTAAATAAATTAAATAAATTAAATAAATTAAATAAATTAAATAAATTAAATAAATTAAATAAATTAAATAAATTAAATAAATTAAATAAATTAAATAAATTAAATAAATTAAATAATTAAATAAATTAAATAAATTAAATAAATTAAATAATTAAATAAATTAAATAAATTAAATAAATTAAATAAATTAATAAATTAAATAAATTAAATAATTAAATAAATTAAATAAATTAAATAAATTAAATAAATTAAATAAATTAAATAAATTAAATAAATTAAATAAATTAAATAAATTAAATAAATTAAATAAATTAAATAAATTAAATAAATTAAATAAATTAAATAAATTAAATAAATTAATAAATTAAATAAATTAAATAAATTAAATAAATTAAATAAATTAAATAAATTAAATAAATTAAATAAATTAAATAAATTAAATAAATTAAATAAATTAAATAAATTAAATAAATTAAATAAATTAAATAAATTAAATAAATTAAATAAATTAAATAAATTAAATAAATTAAATAAATTAAATAAATTAAATAAATTAAATAAATTAAATAAATTAAATAAATTAAATAAATTAAATAAATTAAATAAATTAAATAAATTAAATAAATTAAATAAATTAAATAAATTAAATAAATTAAATAAATTAAATAAATTAAATAAATTAAATAAATTAAATAAATTAAATAAATTAAATAAATTAAATAAATTAAATAAATTAAATAAATTAAATAAATTAAATAAATTAAATAAATTAAATAAATTAAATAAATTAAATAAATTAAATAAATTAAATAAATTAAATAAATTAAATAAATTAAATAAATTAAATAAATTAAATAAATTAAATAAATTAAATAAATTAAATAAATTAAATAAATTAAATAAATTAAATAAATTAAATAAATTAAATAAATTAAATAAATTAAATAAATTAAATAAATTAAATAAATTAAATAAATTAAATAAATTAAATAAATTAAATAAATTAAATAAATTAAATAAATTAAATAAATTAAATAAATTAAATAAATTAAATAAATTAAATAAATTAAATAAATTAAATAAATTAAATAAATTAAATAAATTAAATAAATTAAATAAATTAAATAAATTAAATAAATTAAATAAATTAAATAAATTAAATAAATTAAATAAATTAAATAAATTAAATAAATTAAATAAATTAAATAAATTAAATAAATTAAATAAATTAAATAAATTAAATAAATTAAATAAATTAAATAAATTAATAAATTAAATAAATTAAATAAATTAAATAAATTAAATAAATTAAATAAATTAAATAAATTAAATAAATTAAATAAATTAAATAAATTAATAAATTAAATAAATTAAATAAATTAAATAAATTAAATAAATTAAATAAATTAAATAAATTAAATAAATTAAATAAATTAAATAAATTAAATAAATTAAATAATTAAATAAATTAAATAAATTAAATAAATTAAATAAATTAAATAAATTAAATAAATTAAATAAATTAAATAAATTAAATAAATTAAATAAATTAAATAAATTAAATAAATTAATAATTAAATTAAATAAATTAAATAAATTAAATAAATTAAATAAATTAAATAAATTAAATAAATTAAATAAATTAAATAAATTAAATAAATTAAATAAATTAAATAAATTAAATAAATTAAATAAATTAAATAAATTAAATAAATTAAATAAATTAAATAAATTAAATAAATTAAATAAATTAAATAAATTAAATAAATTAAATAAATTAAATAAATTAAATAAATTAAATAAATTAAATAAATTAAATAAATTAAATAAATTAAATAAATTAAATAAATTAAATAAATTAAATAAATTAAATAAATTAAATAAATTAAATAAATTAAATAAATTAATAAATTAAATAAATTAAATAAATTAAATAAATTAAATAAATTAAATAAATTAAATAAATTAAATAAATTTAATAAATTTAATAAATTTAATAAATTTAATAAATTAAATAAATTTAATAAATTTAATAAATTAAATAAATTTAATAAATTAAATAAATTTAATAAATTTAATAAATTTAATAAATTTAATAAATTAAATAAATTTAATAATTTAATAAATTAAATAAATTTAATAAATTAAATAAATTTAATAAATTAAATAAATTAAATAAATTAAATAAATTAAATAAATTAAATAAATTAAATAAATTAAATAAATTAAATAAATTAAATAAATTAAATAAATTAAATAAATTAAATAAATTAAATAAATTAAATAAATTAAATAAATTAAATAAATTAAATAAATTAAATAAATTAAATAAATTAAATAAATTAAATAAATTAAATAAATTAAATAAATTAAATAAATTAAATAAATTAAATAAATTAAATAAATTAAATAAATTAAATAAATTAAATAAATTAAATAAATTAAATAAATTAAATAAATTAAATAAATTAAATAAATTAAATAAACTAAATAAATTAAATAAATTAAATAAATTAAATAAATTAAATAAATTAAATAAATTAAATAAAATAAATAAATTAAATAAATTAAATAAATTAAATAAAATAAATAAATTAAATAAATTAAATAAATTAAATAAATTAAATAAATTAAATAAATTAAATAAATTAAATAAATTAAATAAATTAAATAAATTAAATAAATTAAATAAATTAAATATATTAAATAAATTAAATAAATTAAATAAATTAAATAAATTAAATAAATTAAATAAATTAAATAAATTAAATAAATTAAATAAATTAAATAAATTAAATAAATTAAATAAATTAAATAAATTAAATAAATTAAATAAATTAATAAATTAAATAAATTAAATAAATTAAATAATTAAATAAATTAAATAAATTAAATAAATTAAATAAATTAAATAAATTAAATAAATTAAATAAATTAAATAAATTAAATAAATTAAATAAATTAAATAAATTAAATAAATTAAATAAATTAAATAAATTAAATAAATTAAATAAATTAAATAAATTAAATAAATTAAATAAATTAAATAAATTAAATAAATTAAATAAATTAAATAAATTAAATAAATTAAATAAATTAAATAAATTAAATAAATTAAATAAATTAAATAAATTAAATAAATTAAATAAATTAAATAAATTAAATAAATTAAATAAATTAAATAAATTAAATAAATTAAATAAATTAAATAAATTAAATAAATTAAATAAATTAAATAAATTAAATAAATTAAATAAATTAAATAAATTAAATAAATTAAATAAATTAAATAAATTAAATAAATTAAATAAATTAAATAAATTAAATAAATTAAATAAATTAATAAATTAAATAAATTAAATAAATTAAATAAATTAAATAAATTAAATAAATTAAATAAATTAAATAAATTAAATAAATTAAATAAATTAAATAAATTAAATAAATTAAATAAATTAAATAAATTAAATAAATTAAATAAATTAAATAAATTAAATAAATTAAATAAATTAAATAAATTAAATAAATTAAATAAATTAAATAAATTAAATAAATTAAATAAATTAAATAAATTAAATAAATTAAATAAATTAAATAAATTAAATAAATTAAATAAATTAAATAAATTAAATAAATTAAATAAATTAAATAAATTAAATAAATTAAATAAATTAAATAAATTAATAAATTAAATAAATTAAATAAATTAAATAAATTAAATAAATTAAATAAATTAAATAAATTAAATAAATTAAATAAATTAAATAAATTAAATAAATTAAATAAATTAAATAAATTAAATAAATTAAATAAATTAAATAAATTAAATAAATTAAATAAATTAAATAAATTAAATAAATTAAATAAATTAAATAAATTAAATAAATTAAATAAATTAAATAAATTAAATAATTAAATAAATTAAATAAATTAAATAAATTAAATAAATTAAATAAATTAAATAAATTAAATAAATTAAATAAATTAAATAAATTAAATAAATTAAATAAATTTAATAAATTAAATAAATTAAATAAATTAAATAAATTAAATAAATTAAATAAATTAAATAAATTAAATAAATTAAATAAATTAAATAAATTAAATAAATTAAATAAATTAAATAAATTAAATAAATTAAATAAATTAAATAAATTAAATAAATTAAATAAATTAAATAAATTAAATAATTAAATAAATTAAATAAATTAAATAAATTAAATAAATTAAATAAATTAAATAAATTAAATAAATTAAAAAAATTAATAAATTAAATAAATTAAATAAATTAAATAAATTAAATAAATTAAATAAATTAAATAAATTAAATAATTAAATAAATCAAATAAATTAAATAAATCAAATAAATTAAATAAATCAAATAAATCAAATAAATTAAATAAATTAAATAAATCAAATAAATCAAATAAATTAAATAAATGAAATAAATCAAATAAATTAAATAAATTAAATAAATCAAATAAATTAAATAAATTAAATAAATCAAATAAATTAAATAAATTAAATAAATTAAATAAATTAAATAAATTAAATAAATTAAATAAATTAAATAAATTAAATAAATTAAATAAATTAAATAAATTAAATAAATTAAATAAATCAAATAAATCAAACAAATCAAATAAATCAAATAAATCAAATAAATCAAACAAATCAAATAAATCAAATAAATCAAACAAATCAAATAAATCAAATAAATCAAACAAATCAAATAAATCAAATAAATCAAACAAATCAAATAAATCAAATAAATCAAACAAATCAAATAAATCAAATAAATCAAACAAATCAAATAAATCAAATAAATCAAACAAATCAAATAAATCAAATAAATCAAACAAATCAAATAAATCAAATAAATCAAACAAATCAAATAAATCAAATAAATCAAACAAATCAAATAAATCAAACAAATCAAACAAATCAAATAAATCAAACAAATCAAACAAATCAAATAAATCAAACAAATCAAACAAATCAAATAAATCAAATAAATCAAACAAATCAAATAAATCAAATAAATCAAACAAATCAAATAAATCAAATAAATCAAACAAATCAAATAAATCAAATAAATCAAACAAATCAAATAAATCAAATAAATCAAACAAATCAAATAAATCAAATAAATCAAACAAATCAAATAAATCAAATAAATCAAAGAAATCAAATAAATCAAATAAATCAAATAAATCAAATAAATCAAATAAATCAAATAAATCAAATAAATCAAATAAATCAAATAAATCAAATAAATCAAATAAATCAAATAAATCAAATAAATCAAATAAATCAAATAAATCAAATAAATCAAATAAATCAAATAAATCAAATAAATCAAATAAATCAAATAAATCAAATAAATCAAATAAATCAAATAAATCAAATAAATCAAATAAATCAAATAAATCAAATAAATCAAATAAATCAAATAAATCAAATAAATCAAATAAATCAAATAAATCAAATAAATCAAATAAATCAAATAAATCAAATAAATCAAATAAATCAAATAAATCAAATAAATCAAATAAATCAAATAAATCAAATAAATCAAATAAATCAAATAAATCAAATAAATCAAATAAATCAAATAAATCAAATAAATCAAATAAATCAAATAAATCAAATAAATCAAATAAATCAAATAAATCAAATAAATCAAATAAATCAAATAAATCAAATAAATCAAATAAATCAAATAAATCAAATAAATCAAATAAATCAAATAAATCAAATAAATCAAATAAATCAAATAAATCAAATAAATCAAATAAATCAAATAAATCAAATAAATCAAATAAATCAATAAATCAAATAAATCAAATAAATCAAATAAATCAATAAATCAAATAAATCAAATAAATCAAATAAATCAAATAAATCAAATAAATCAAATAAATCAAATAAATCAAATAAATCAAATAAATCAAATAAATCAAATAAATCAAATAAATCAAATAAATCAAATAAATAAATTAAATAAATTAAATAAATTAAATAAATTAAATAAATCAAATAAATCAAATAAATAAATTAAATAAATTAAATAAATTAAATAAATTAAATAAATTAAATAAATCAAATAAATCAAATAAATCAAATAAATCAAATAAATTAAATTAATGAAATAAATCAAATAAATTAAATTAATTAAATAAATTAAATAAATTAAATAAATTAAATAAATTAAATAAATTAAATAAATTAAATAAATTAAATAAATTAAATAAATTAAATAAATTAAATAAATTACATAAATTAAATAAATTAAATAAATTAAATAAATTAAATAAATTAAATAAATTAAATAAATTAAATAAATTAAATAAATTAAATCAATTAAATAAATTAAATAAATTAAATCAATTAAATGAATTAAATGAATTAAATAAATTAAATAAATTAAATAAATTAAATAAATTAAATAAATTAAATAAATTAAATAAATTAAATAAATTAAATAAATTAAATAAATTAAATAAATTAAATAAATTAAATAAATTAAATAAATTAAATAAATTAAATAAATTAAATAAATTAAATAAATTAAATAAATTAAATAAATTAAATAAATTAAATAAATTAAATAAATTAAATAAATTAAATAAATTAAATAAATTAAATAAATTAAATAAATTAAATAAATTAAATAAATTAAATAAATTAAATAAATTAAATAAATTAAATAAATTAAATAAATTAAATAAATTAAATAAATTAAATAAACTAAATAAATTAAATAAATTAAATAAATTAAATAAATTAAATAAATTAAATAAATTAAATAAATTAAATAAATTAAATAAATTAAATAAATTAAATAAAATAAATAAATTAAATAAATTAAATAAATTAAATAAAATAAATAAAATAAATAAAATAAATAAAATAAATAAAATAAATAAAATAAATAAAATAAATAAAATAAATAAAATAAATAAAATAAATAAAATAAATAAAATAAATAAAATAAATAAAATAAATAAAATAAATAAAATAAATAAAATAAATAAAATAAATAAAATAAATAAAATAAAAAAAATAAATAAAATAAATAAAATAAATAAAATAAATAAATTAAATAAATTAAATAAATTAAATAAATTAAATAAATTAAATCAATTAAATAATTTAAATAAATTAAATAATTTAAACAAATTAAATAAATTAAATAAATTAAACAAATTAAACAAATTAAATAAATTAAACAAATTAAACAAATTAAATAAATTAAACAAATTAAATAAATTAAATAAATTAAATAAATTAAATAAATTAAATAAATTAAACAAATTAAATAAATTAAACAAATTAAATAAATTAAATAAATTAAATAAATTAAATAAATTAAATAAATTAAATAAATTAAATAAATCAAATAAATTAAATAAATTAAATCAATTAAATAATTTAAATAAATTAAATAATTTAAACAAATTAAATAAATTAAATAAATTAAACAAATTAAACAAATTAAATAAATTAAACAAATTAAACAAATTAAATAAATTAAACAAATTAAATAAATTAAATAAATTAAACAAATTAAATAAATTAAACAAATTAAATAAATTAAATAAATTAAATAAATTAAATAAATTAAATAAATCAAATAAATTTAATAATTTAAACAAATTAAACAAATTAAACAAATTAAACAAATTAAACAAATTAAACAAATTAAATAAATTAAACAAAATAAACAAATTAAATAAATTAAATAAATTAAACAAATTAAACAAACTAAATCAATTAAACAAATTAAACAAATTAAATAAATTAAACAAATTAAACAAATTAAACAAATTAAATAAATTAAACAAATTAAACAATTTAAATAAATTAAACAAATTAAACAATTTAAATAAATTAAACAAATTAAACAAATTAAATAAATTAAACAAATTAAACAAATTAAATAAATTAAACAAATTAAACAAATTAAATAAATTAAACAAATTAAACAAATTAAATAAATTAAACAAATTAAACAAATTAAATAAATTAAACAAATTAAACAAATTAAATAAATTAAACAAATTAAACAAATTAAACAAATTAAATAAATTAAACAAATTAAACAAATTAAATAAATTAAACAAATTAAACAAATTAAATAAATTAAACAAATTAAACAAATTAAATAAATTAAACAAATTAAATAAATTAAACAAATTAAACGAATTAAATAAATTAAACAAATTAAACAAATTAAATAAATTAAATAAATTAAACAAATTAAATAAATTAAACAAATTAAACAAATTAAATAAATTAAACAAATTAAACAAATTAAATAAATTAAATAAATTAAATAAATCAAATAAATTAAATAAATCAAATAAATCAAATAAATCAAATAAATTAAATAATCAAATAAATCAAATAAATCAAATAAATCAAATAAATCAAATAAATCAAATAAATCAAATAAATTAAATTAATGAAATAAATCAAATAAATTAAATTAATTAAATAAATCAAATTAATTAAATTAATTAAATTAATTAAATTAATTAAATAAATTAAATAATTTAAATAAATTAAATAAATTAAATAAATTAAATAAATTAAATAAATTAAATAAATTAAATAAATTAAATAAATTAAATAAATTAAATAAATTAAATAAATTAAATAAATTAAATAAATTAAATAAATTAAATAAATTAAATAAATTAAATAAATTAAATAAATTAAATAAATTAAATAAATTAAATAAATTAAATAAATTAAATAATTAAATTAATTAAATAAATTAAATAAATTAAATTAATTAAATTAATTAAATAAATTAAATAAATTAAATAAATTAAATAAATTAAATAAATTAAATAAATCAAATAAATCAAATAAATCAAATAAATCAAATAAATCAAATAAATCAAATAAATCAAATTAATGAAATAAATCAAATAAATTAAATTAATGAAATAAATCAAATAAATTAAATTAATTAAATAAATTAAATAAATTAAATAAATTAAATAAATTAAATAAATTAAATAAATTAAATAAATTAAATAAATTAAATAAATTAAATAAATTAAATAAATTAAATAAATTAAATAAATTAAATAAATTAAATAAATTAAATAAATTAAATAAATTAAATAAATTAAATAAATTAAATAAATTAAATAAATTAAATAAATTACATAAATTAAATAAATTAAATAAATTACATAAATTAAATAAATTAAATAAATTAAATAAATTAAATAAATTAAATAAATTAAATAAATTAAATAAATTAAATAAATTAAATAAATTAAATAAATTAAATAAATTAAATAAATTAAATAAATTAAATAAATTAAATAAATTAAATAAATTAAATAAATTAAATAAATTAAATAAATTAAATAAATTAAATAATTAAATAAATTAAATAAATTAAATAAATTAAATAAATAATTAAATAAATTAAATAAATTAAATAAATTAAATAAATTAAATAAATTAAATAAATTAAATAAATTAAATAAATTAAATAAATTAAATAATTAAATAAATTAAATAAATTAAATAAATTAAATAAATTAAATAAATTAAATAAATTAAATAAATTAAATAAATTAAATAAATTAAATAAATTAAATAAATTAAATAAATTAAATAAATTAAATAAATTAAATAAATTAAATAAATTAAATAAATTAAATAAATTAAATAAATTAAATAAATTAAATAAATTAAATAAATTAAATAAATTAAATAAATTAAATAAATTAAATAAATTAAATAAATTAAATAAATTAAATAAATTAAATAAATTAAATAAATTAAATAAATAAAATAAATAAAATAAATTAAATAAATTAAATAAATTAAATAAATTAAATAAATTAAATTAAATAAATTAAATAAATTAAATAAATTAAATAAATTAAATAAATTAAATAAATTAAATAAATTAAATAAATTAAATAAATTAAATAAATTAAATAAATTAAATAAATTAAATAAATTAAATAAATTAAATAAATTAAATAAATTAAATAAATTAAATAAATTAAATAAATTAAATAAATTAAATAAATTAAATAAATTAAATAAATTAAATAAATTAAATAAATTAAATAAATTAAATAAATTAAATAAATTAAATAAATTAAATAAATTAAATAAATTAAATAAATTAAATAAATTAAACAAATTAAATAAATTAAACAAATTAAACAAATTAAATAAATTAAACAAATTAAACAAATTAAATAAATTAAACAAATTAAACAAATTAAATAAATTAAACAAATTAAACAAATTAAATAAATTAAACAAATTAAACAAATTAAATAAATTAAATAAATTAAACAAATTAAACAAATTAAATAAATTAAACAAATTAAATAAATTAAACAAATTAAAAAAATTAAATAAATTAAATAAATTAAATAAATCAAATAAATCAAATAAATCAAATAAATCAAATAAATCAAATAAATCAAATAAATCAAATAAATTAAATTAATGAAATAAATCAAATAAATTAAATTAATTAAATTAATTAAATTAATTAAATTAATTAAATTAATTAAATTAATTAAATTAATTAAATTAATTAAATTAATTAAATTAATTAAATTAATTAAATTAATTAAATTAATTAAATAAATTAAATAAATTAAATAAATTAAATAAATTAAATAAATTAAATAAATTAAATAAATTAAATAAATTAAATAAATTAAATAAATTAAATAAATTAAATAAATTAAATAAATTAAATAAATTAAATAAATTAAATAAATTAAATAAATTAAATAAATTACATAAATTAAATAAATAAAATAAATTACATAAATTAAATAAATTAAATAAATAAAATAAATTAAATAAATTAAATAAATAAAATAAATTAAATAAATTAAATAAATAAAATAAATTAAATAAATTAAATAAATTAAATAAATTAAATAAATTAAATAAATTAAATAAATTAAATAAATTAAATAAATTAAATAAATTAAATAAATTAAATAAATTAAATAAATTAAATAAATTAAATAAATTAAATAAATTAAATAAATTAAATAAATTAAATAAATTAAATAAATTAAATAAATTAAATAAATTAAATAAATTAAATAAATTAAATAAATTAAATAAATTAAATAAATTAAATAAATTAAATAAATTAAATAAATTAAATAAATTAAATAATTAAATAAATTAAATAAATTAAATAAAATAAATAAATTAAATAAATTAAATAAATTAAATAAATTAAATAAATTAAATAAATTAAATAAATTAAATAAATTAAATAAATTAAATAAATTAAATAAATTAAATAAATTAAATAAATTAAATAAATTAAATAAATTAAATAAATTAAATAAATTAAATAAATTAAATAAATTAAATAAATTAATAAATTAAATAATTAAATAAATTAAATAAATTAAATAAATTAAATAAATTAAATAAATTAAATTAATTAAATAAATTAAATAAATTAAATAAATTAAATAAATTAAATAAATTAAATAAATTAAATAAATTAAATAAATTAAATAAATTAAATAAATTAAATAAATTAAATAAATTAAATAAATTAAATAAATTAAATAAATTAAATAAATTAAATAAATTAAATAAATTAAATAAATTAAATAAATTAAATAAATTAAATAAATTAAATAAATTAAATAAATTAAATAAATTAAATAAATTAAATAAATTAAATAAATTAAATAAATTAAATAAATTAAATAAATTAAATAAATTAAATAAATTAAATAAATTAAATAAATTAAATAAATTAAATAAATTAAATAAATTAAATAAATTAAATAAATTAAATAAATTAAATAAATTAAATAAATTAAATAAATTAAATAAATTAAATAAATTAAATAAATTAAATAAATTAAATAAATTAAATAAATTAAATAAATTAAATAAATTAAATAAATTAAATAAATTAAATAAATTAAATAAATTAAATAAATTAAATAAATTAAATAAATTAAATAAATTAAATAAATTAAATAAATTAAATAAATTAAATAAATTAAATAAATTAAATAAATTAAATAAATTAAATAAATTAAATAAATTAAATAAATTAAATAAATTAAATAAATTAAATAAATTAAATAAATTAAATAAATTAAATAAATTAAATAAATTAAATAAATTAAATAAATTAAATAAATTAAATAAATTAAATAAATTAAATTAATTAAATAAATTAAATAAATTAAATAAATTAAATAAATTAAATAAATTAAATAAATTAAATAAATTAAATAAATTAAATAAATTAAATAAATTAAATAAATTAAATAAATTAAATAAATTAAATAAATTAAATAAATTAAATAAATTAAATAAATTAAATAAATTAAATAAATTAAATAAATTACATAAATTACATAAATTACATAAATTACATAAATTAAATAAATTACATAAATTACATAAATTACATAAATTAAATAAATTACATAAATTAAATAAATTAAATAAATTAAATAAATTAAATAAATTAAATAAATTAAATAAATTAAATAAATTAAATAAATTAAATAAATTAAATGAATTAAATAAATTAAATGAATTAAATGAATTAAATGAATTAAATGAATTAAATGAATTAAATAAATTAAATAAATTAAATAAATTAAATAAATTAAATAAATTAAATAAATTAAATAAATTAAATAAATTAAATAAATTAAATAAATTAAATAAATTAAATAAATTAAATAAATTAAATAAATTAAATAAATTAAATAAATTAAATAAATTAAATAAATTAAATAAATTAAATAAATTAAATAAATTAAATAAATTAAATAAATTAAATAAATTAAATAAATTAAATAAATTAAATAAATTAAATAAATTAAATAAATTAAATAAATTAAATAAATTAAATAAATTAAATAAATTAAATAAATTAAATAAATTAAATAAATTAAATAAATTAAATAAATTAAATAAATTAAATAAATTAAATAAATTAAATAAATTAAATAAATTAAATAAATTAAATAAATTAAATAAATTAAATAAATTAAATAAATTAAATAAATTAAATAAATTAAATAAATTAAATAAATTAAATAAATTAAATAAATTAAATAAATTAAATAAATTAAATAAATTAAATAAATTAAATAAATTAAATAAATTAAATAAATTAAATAAATTAAATAAATTAAATAAATTAAATAAATTAAATAAATTAAATAAATTAAATAAATTAAATAAATTAAATAAATTAAATAAATTAAATAAATTAAATAAATTAAATAAATTAAATAAATTAAATAAATTAAATAAATTAAATAAATTAAATAAATTAAATAAATTAAATAAATTAAATAAATTAAATAAATTAAATAAATTAAATAAATTAAATAAATTAAATAAATTAAATAAATTAAATAAATTAAATAAATTAAATAAATTAAATAAATTAAATAAATTAAATAAATTAAATAAATTAAATAAATTAAATAAATTAAATAAATTAAATAAATTAAATAAATTAAATAAATTAAATAAATTAAATAAATTAAATAAATTAAATAAATTAAATAAATTAAATAAATTAAATAAATTAAATAAATTAAATAAATTAAATAAATTAAATAAATTAAATAAATTAAATAAATTAAATAAATTAAATAAATTAAATAAATTAAATAAATTAAATAAATTAAATAAATTAAATAAATTAAATAAATTAAATAAATTAAATAAATTAAATAAATTAAATAAATTAAATAAATTAAATAAATTAAATAAATTAAATAAATTAAATAAATTAAATAAATTAAATAAATTAAATAAATTAAATAAATTAAATAAATTAAATAAATTAAATAAATTAAATAAATTAAATAAATTAAATAAATTAAATAAATTAAATAAATTAAATAAATTAAATAAATTAAATAAATTAAATAAATTAAATAAATTAAATAAATTAAATAATATAAATAAATTAAATAAATTAAATAAATTAAATAAAATAAATAAAATAAATAAAATAAATAAAATAAATAAAATAAATAAAATAAATAAAATAAATAAAATAAATAAATTAAATAAAATAAATAAAATAAATAAAATAAATAAATTAAATAAATTAAATAAATTAAATAAATTAAATAAATTAAATCAATTAAATAAATTAAATAAATTAAATCAATTAAATAAATTAAATCAATTAAATAATTTAAATAAATTAAATAATTTAAACAAATTAAACAAATTAAATAAATTAAACAAATTAAACAAATTAAATAAATTAAACAAATTAAACAAATTAAATAAATTAAATAAATTAAATAAATTAAATAAATCAAATAAATTAAATAAATTAAATAAATCAAATAAATTAAATAAATTAAATAAATTAAATAAATTAAATAAATCAAATAAATTAAATAAATCAAATAAATTAAATAAATCAAATAAATCAAATAAATAAAATAAATTAAATAAATCAAATAAATCAAATAAATTAAATAAATTAAATAAATTAAATAAATCAAATAAATTAAATAAATTAAACAAATTAAACAAATTAAACAAATTAAATAAATTAAACAAATTAAACAAATTAAACAAATTAAATAAATTAAACAAATTAAACAAATTAAATAAATTAAACAAATTAAACAAATTAAACAAATTAAACAAATTAAATAAATTAAACAAATTAAACAAATTAAATAAATTAAACAAATTAAACAAATTAAATAAATTAAACAAATTAAACAAATTAAATAAATTAAACAAATTAAACAAATTAAAGAAATTAAACAAATTAAACAAATTAAATAAATTAAACAAATTAAACAAATTAAATAAATTAAATAAATTAAACAAATTAAACAAATTAAATAAATTAAACAAATTAAACAAATTAAATAAATTAAACAAATTAAATAAATTAAACAAATTAAACAAATTAAATAAATTAAACAAATTAAACAAATTAAATAAATTAAACAAATTAAACAAATTAAATAAATTAAACAAATTAAACAAATTAAATAAATTAAATAAATTAAAAAAATTAAACAAATTAAATAAATTAAACAAATTAAATAAATTAAACAAATTAAAAAAATTAAATAAATCAAATAAATCAAATAAATCAAATAAATCAAATAAATCAAATAAATCAAATAAATCAAATAAATTAAATAAATCAAATAAATCAAATAAATCAAATAAATTAAATTAATGAAATAAATCAAATAAATTAAATTAATTAAATAAATTAAATTAATTAAATTAATTAAATAAATTAAATTAATTAAATTAATTAAATTAATTAAATTAATTAAATTAATTAAATTAATTAAATTAATTAAATTAATTAAATTAATTAAATTAATTAAATTAATTAAATAAATTAAATAAATTAAATAAATTAAATAAATTAAATAAATTAAATAAATTAAATAAATTACATAAATTACATAAATTAAATAAATTAAATAAATTACATAAATTAAATAAATTAAATAAATTACATAAATTAAATAAATTAAATAAATTAAATAAATTAAATAAATTAAATAAATTAAATAAATTAAATAAATTAAATAAATTAAATAAATTAAATAAATTAAATAAATTAAATAAATTAAATAAATTAAATAAATTAAATAAATTAAATAAATTAAATAAATTAAATAAATTAAATAAATTAAATAAATTAAATAAATTAAATAAATTAAATAAATTAAATAAATTAAATAAATTAAATAAATTAAATAAATTAAATAAATTAAATAAATTAAATAAATTAAATAAATTAAATAAATTAAATAAATTAAATAAATTAAATAAATTAAATAAATTAAATAAATTAAATAAATTAAATAAATTAAATAAATTAAATAAATTAAATAAATTAAATAAATTAAATAAATTAAATAAATTAAATAAATTAAATAAATTAAATAAATTAAATAAATTAAATAAATTAAATAAATTAAATAAATTAAATAAATTAAATAAATTAAATAAATTAAATAAATTAAATAAATTAAATAAATTAAATAAATTAAATAAATTAAATAAATTAAATAAATTAAATAAATTAAATAAATTAAATAAATTAAATAAATTAAATAAATTAAATAAATTAAATAAATTAAATAAATTAAATAAATTAAATAAATTAAATAAATTAAATAAATTAAATAAATTAAATAAATTAAATAAATTAAATAAATTAAATAAATTAAATAAATTAAATAAATTAAATAAATTAAATAAATTAAATAAATTAAATAAATTAAATAAATTAAATAAATTAAATAAATTAAATAAATTAAATAAATTAAATAAATTAAATAAATTAAATAAATTAAATAAATTAAATAAATTAAATAAATTAAATAAATTAAATAAATTAAATAAATTAAATAAATTAAATAAATTAAATAAATTAAATAAATTAAATAAATTAAATAAATTAAATAAATTAAATAAATTAAATAAATTAAATAAATTAAATAAATTAAATAAATTAAATAAATTAAATAAATTAAATAAATTAAATAAATTAAATAAATTAAATAAATTAAATAAATTAAATAAATTAAATAAATTAAATAAATTAAATAAATTAAATAAATTAAATAAATTAAATAAATTAAATAAATTAAATAAATTAAATAAATTAAATAAATTAAATAAATTAAATAAATTAAATAAATTAAATAAATTAAATAAATTAAATAAATTAAATAAATTAAATAAATTAAATAAATTAAATAAATTAAATAAATTAAATAAATTAAATAAATTAAATAAATTAAATAAATTAAATAAATTAAATAAATTAAATAAATTAAATAAATTAAATAAATTAAATAAATTAAATAAATTAAATAAATTAAATAAATTAAATAAATTAAATAAATTAAATAAATTAAATAAATTAAATAAATTAAATAAATTAAATAAATTAAATAAATTAAATAAATTAAATAAATTAAATAAATTAAATAAATTAAATAAATTAAATAAATTAAATAAATTAAATAAATTAAATAAATTAAATAAATTAAATAAATTAAATAAATTAAATAAATTAAATAAATTAAATAAATTAAATAAATTAAATAAATTAAATAAATTAAATAAATTAAATAAATTAAATAAATTAAATAAATTAAATAAATTAAATAAATTAAATAAATTAAATAAATTAAATAAATTAAATAAATTAAATAAATTAAATAAATTAAATAAATTAAATAAATTAAATAAATTAAATAAATTAAATAAATTAAATAAATTAAATAAATTAAATAAATTAAATAAATTAAATAAATTAAATAAATTAAATAAATTAAATAAAATAAATAAAATAAATAAAATAAATAAATTAAATAAATTAAATAAATTAAATAAATTAAATAAATTAAATAAATTAAATAAATTAAATAAATTAAATAAATTAAATAAATTAAATAAATTAAATAAATTAAATAAATTAAATAAATTAAATAAATTAAATAAATTAAATAAATTAAATAAATTAAATAAATTAAATAAATTAAATAAATTAAATAAATTAAATAAATTAAATAAATTAAATAAATTAAATAAATTAAATAAATTAAATAAATTAAATAAATTAAATAAATTAAATAAATTAAATAAATTAAATAAATTAAATAAATTAAATAAATTAAATAAATTAAATAAATTAAATAAATTAAATAAATTAAATAAATTAAATAAATTAAATAAATTAAATAAATTAAATAAATTAAATAAATTAAATAAATTAAATAAATTAAATAAATTAAATAAATTAAATAAATTAAATAAATTAAATAAATTAAATAAATTAAATAAATTAAATAAATTAAATAAATTAAATAAATTAAATAAATTAAATAAATTAAATAAATTAAATAAATTAAATAAATTAAATAAATTAAATAAATTAAATAAATTAAATAAATTAAATAAATTAAATAAATTAAATAAATTAAATAAATTAAATAAATTAAATAAATTAAATAAATTAAATAAATTAAATAAATTAAATAAATTAAATAAATTAAATAAATTAAATAAATTAAATAAATTAAATAAATTAAATAAATTAAATAAATTAAATAAATTAAATAAATTAAATAAATTAAATAAATTAAATAAATTAAATAAATTAAATAAATTAAATAAATTAAATAAATTAAATAAATTAAATAAATTAAATAAATTAAATAAATTAAATAAATTAAATAAATTAAATAAATTAAATAAATTAAATAAATTAAATAAATTAAATAAATTAAATAAATTAAATAAATTAAATAAATTAAATAAATTAAATAAATTAAATAAATTAAATAAATTAAATAAATTAAATAAATTAAATAAATTAAATAAATTAAATAAATTAAATAAATTAAATAAATTAAATAAATTAAATAAATTAAATAAATTAAATAAATTAAATAAATTAAATAAATTAAATAAATTAAATAAATTAAATAAATTAAATAAATTAAATAAATTAAATAAATTAAATAAATTAAATAAATTAAATAAATTAAATAAATTAAATAAATTAAATAAATTAAATAAATTAAATAAATTAAATAAATTAAATAAATTAAATAAATTAAATAAATTAAATAAATTAAATAAATTAAATAAATTAAATAAATTAAATAAATTAAATAAATTAAATAAATTAAATAAATTAAATAAATTAAATAAATTAAATAAATTAAATAAATTAAATAAATTAAATAAATTTAATAAATTTAATAAATTTAATAAATTTAATAAATTAAATAAATTTAATAAATTTAATAAATTAAATAAATTTAATAAATTTAATAAATTAAATAAATTTAATAAATTAAATAAATTAAATAAATTTAATAAATTAAATAAATTAAATAAATTTAATAAATTAAATAAATTAAATAAATTTAATAAATTAAATAAATTAAATAAATTTAATAAATTAAATAAATTTAATAAATTTAATAAATTTAATAAATTAAATAAATTTAATAAATTAAATAAATTAAATAAATTTAATAAATTAAATAAATTTAGTAAATTAAATAAATTAAATAAATTAAATAAATTAAATAAATTAAATAAATTAAATAAATTAAATAAATTAAATAAATTAAATAAATTAAATAAATTAAATAAATTAAATAAATTTAATAAATTAAATAAATTAAATAAATTAAATAAATTAAATAAATTAAATAAATTAAATAAATTAAATAAATTAAATAAATTAAATAAATTAAATAAATTAAATAAATTAAATAAATTAAATAAATTAAATAAATTAAATAAATTAAATAAATTAAATAAATTAAATAAATTAAATAAATTAAATAAATTAAATAAATTAAATAAATTAAATAAATTAAATAAATTAAATAAATTAAATAAATTAAATAAATTAAATAAATTAAATAAATTAAATAAATTAAATAAATTAAATAAATTAAATAAATTAAATAAATTAAATAAATTAAATAAATTAAATAAATTAAATAAATTAAATAAATTAAATAAATTAAATAAATTAAATAAATTAAATAAATTAAATAAATTAAATAAATTAAATAAATTAAATAAATTAAATAAATTAAATAAATTAAATAAATTAAATAAATTAAATAAATTAAATAAATTAAATAAATTAAATAAATTAAATAAATTAAATAAATTAAATAAATTAAATAAATTAAATAAATTAAATAAATTAAATAAATTAAATAAATTAAATAAATTAAATAAATTAAATAAATTAAATAAATTAAATAAATTAAATAAATTAAATAAATTAAATAAATTAAATAAATTAAATAAATTAAATAAATTAAATAAATTAAATAAATTAAATAAATTAAATAAATTAAATAAATTAAATAAATTAAATAAATTAAATAAATTAAATAAATTAAATAAATTAAATAAATTAAATAAATCAAATAAATTAAATAAATCAAATAAATCAAATAAATTAAATAAATCAAATAAATTAAATAAATTAAATAAATCAAATAAATTAAATAAATTAAATAAATCAAATAAATTAAATAAATTAAATAAATCAAATAAATTAAATAAATTAAATAAATTAAATAAATTAAATAAATTAAATAAATCAAATAAATCAAACAAATCAAATAAATCAAATAAATCAAACAAATCAAATAAATCAAATAAATCAAACAATCAAATAAATCAAATAAATCAAACAAATCAAATAAATCAAATAAATCAAACAAATCAAATAAATCAAATAAATCAAACAAATCAAATAAATCAAATAAATCAAACAAATCAAATAAATCAAATAAATCAAACAAATCAAATAAATCAAATAAATCAAACAAATCAAATAAATCAAATAAATCAAACAAATCAAATAAATCAAATAAATCAAACAAATCAAATAAATCAAATAAATCAAACAAATCAAATAAATCAAACAAATCAAATAAATCAAATAAATCAAACAAATCAAACAAATCAAATAAATCAAACAAATCAAACAAATCAAATAAATCAAATAAATCAAACAAATCAAATAAATCAAATAAATCAAACAAATCAAATAAATCAAATAAATCAAATAAATCAAATAAATCAAATAAATCAAATAAATCAAATAAATCAAATAAATCAAATAAATCAAATAAATCAAATAAATCAAATAAATCAAATAAATCAAATAAATCAAATAAATCAAATAAATCAAATAAATCAAATAAATCAAATAAATCAAATAAATCAAATAAATCAAATAAATCAAATAAATCAAATAAATCAAATAAATCAAATAAATCAAATAAATCAAATAAATCAAATAAATCAAATAAATCAAATAAATCAAATAAATCAAATAAATCAAATAAATCAAATAAATCAAATAAATCAAATAAATCAAATAAATCAAATAAATCAAATAAATCAAATAAATCAAATAAATCAAATAAATCAAATAAATCAAATAAATCAAATAAATCAAATAAATCAAATAAATCAAATAAATCAAATAAATCAAATAAATCAAATAAATCAAATAAATCAAATAAATCAAATAAATCAAATAAATCAAATAAATCAAATAAATCAAATAAATCAAATAAATCAAATAAATCAAATAAATCAAATAAATCAAATAAATCAAATAAATCAAATAAATCAAATAAATCAAATAAATCAAATAAATCAAATAAATCAAATAAATCAAATAAATCAAATAAATCAAATAAATCAAATAAATCAAATAAATCAAATAAATCAAATAAATCAAATAAATCAAATAAATCAAATAAATCAAATAAATCAAATAAATCAAATAAATCAAATAAATCAAATAAATCAAATAAATCAAATAAATCAAATAAATCAAATAAATCAAATAAATCAAATAAATCAAATAAATCAAATAAATCAAATAAATCAAATAAATCAAATAAATCAAATAAATCAAATAAATCAAATAAATCAAATAAATCAAATAAATCAAATAAATCAAATAAATCAAATAAATCAAATAAATCAAATAAATCAAATAAATCAAATAAATCAAATAAATCAAATAAATCAAATAAATCAAATAAATCAAATAAATCAAATAAATCAAATAAATCAAATAAATCAAATAAATCAAATAAATCAAATAAATCAAATAAATCATATAAAACAAATAAATCAAATAAATCAAATAAATCAAATAAATCAAATAAATCAAATAAATCAAATAAATCAAATAAATCAAATAAATCAAATAAATCAAATAAATCAAATAAATCAAATAAATCAAATAAATCAAATAAATCAAATGAATCAAATAAATCAAATAAATCAAATGAATCAAATAAATCAAATAAATCAAATGAATCAAATAAATCAAATAAATCAAATGAATCAAATAAATCAAATAAATCAAATGAATCAAATAAATCAAATAAATCAAATGAATCAAATAAATCAAATAAATCAAATGAATCAAATAAATCAAATAAATCAAATGAATCAAATAAATCAAATAAATCAAATGAATCAAATAAATCAAATAAATCAAATGAATCAAATAAATCAAATAAATCAAATGAATCAAATAAATCAAATAAATCAAATGAATCAAATAAATCAAATAAATCAAATGAATCAAATAAATCAAATAAATCAAATGAATCAAATAAATCAAATAAATCAAATGAATCAAATAAATCAAATAAATCAAATGAATCAAATAAATCAAATAAATCAAATGAATCAAATAAATCAAATAAATCAAATGAATCAAATAAATCAAATAAATCAAATGAATCAAATAAATTAAATAAATCAAATGAATTAAATAAATTAAATAAATCAAATGAATTAAATAAATTAAATAAATCAAATGAATTAAATAAATTAAATAAATCAAATGAATTAAATAAATTAAATAAATGAAATGAATTAAATAAATTAAATAAATCAAATGAATTAAATAAATTAAATAAATCAAATGAATTAAATAAATTAAATAAATCAAATGAATTAAATAAATTAAATAAATCCAATGAATTAAATAAATTAAATAAATCCAATGAATTAAATAAATTAAATAAATCCAATGAATTAAATAAATTAAATTAACCAAATGAATTAAATAAATTAAATTAACCAAATGAATTAAATAAATTAAATTAACCAAATGAATTAAATAAATTAAATTAACCAAATGAATTAAATAAATTAAATAAACCAAATGAATTAAATAAATTAAATAAACCAAATGAATTAAATAAATTAAATCAATCAAATGAATTAAATAAATTAAATCAATCAAATGAATTAAATAAATTAAATCAATCCAATGAATTAAATAAATTAAATCAATCAAATGAATTAAATAAATTAAATCAATCAAATGAATTAAATAAATTAAATCAATCAAATGAATTAAATAAATTAAATCAATCAAATGAATTAAATAAATTAAATCAATCAAATGAATTAAATAAATTAAATCAATCAAATGAATTAAATAAATTAAATCAATCAAATGAATTAAATAAATTAAAACAATCAAATGAATTAAATAAATTAAAACAATCAAATGAATTAAATAAATTAAAACAATCAAATGAATTAAATAAATTAAAACAATCAAATGAATTAAATAAATTAAAACAATCAAATGAATTAAATAAATTAAAACAATCAAATGAATTAAATAAATTAAATCAATCAAATGAATTAAATAAATTAAATCAATCAAATGAATTAAATAAATTAAATCAATCAAATGAATTAAATAAATTAAATCAATCAAATGAATTAAATAAATTAAATCAATCAAATGAATTAAATAAATTAAATGAATCAAATGAATTAAATAAATTAAATGAATCAAATGAATTAAATAAATTAAATGAATCAAACGAATTAAATAAATCAAATGAATCAAACCAATTAAATAAATCAAATGAATCAAACCAATTAAATAAATCAAATGAATCAAACAAATTAAATAAATCAAATGAATCAAACAAATTAAATAAATCAAATGAATCAAACAAATTAAATAAATCAAATGAATCAAACAAATTAAATCAATCAAATGAATCAAACAAATTAAATCAATCAAATAAATTAAATAAATTAAATCAATCAAATAAATTAAATAAATTAAATCAATCAAATAAATTAAATAAATCAAATGAATTAAATTAATTAAATAAATCAAATGAATCAAATGAATTAAATAAATCAAATGAATCAAATGAATTAAATTAATCAAATGAATCAAATAAATTAAATAAATCAAATGAATCAAATAAATTAAATAAATCAAATGAATTAAATAAATTAAATAAATCAAATGAATAAAATAAATTAAATAAATCAAATGAATAAAATAAATTAAATCAATCAAATGAATAAAATAAATTAAATCAATCAAATGAATAAAATAAATTAAATCAATCAAATGAATAAAATAAATTAAATCAATCAAATGAATTAAATAAATTAAATCAATCAAATGAATTAAATAAATTAAATCAATCAAATGAATTAAATAAATTAAATCAATCAAATGAATTAAATAAATTAAATCAATCAAATGAATTAAATAAATTAAATCAATCAAATGAATTAAATAAATTAAATCAATCAAATGAATTAAATAAATTAAATCAATCAAATGAATTAAATAAATTAAATCAATCAAATGAATTAAATAAATTAAATCAATCAAATGAATTAAATAAATTAAATCAATCAAATGAATTAAATAAATTAAATGAATCAAACGAATTAAATAAATTAAATGAATCAAACGAATTAAATTAATCAAATGAATCAAACGAATTAAATTAATCAAATGAATCAAACGAATTAAATAAATCAAATGAATCAAACGAATTAAATAAATCAAATGAATTAAATAAATCAAATGAATTAAATATATTAAATAAATCAAATGAATTAAATAAATTAAATAAATCAAATGAATTAAATAAATTAAATAAATCAAATTAATTAAATAAATTAAATAAACCAAATGAATTAAATAAATTAAATAAACCAAATGAATTAAATAAATTAAATAAATCAAATGAATTAAATAAATTAAATAAATCAAATGAATTAAATAAATTAAATAAATCAAATGAATTAAATAAATTAAATAAATTAAATAAATTAAATAAATTAAATAAATTAAATAAATTAAATAAATTAAATAAATTAAATAAATTAAATAAATTAAATAAATTAAATAAATTAAATAAATTAAATAAATTAAATAAATTAAATAAATTAAATAAATTAAATATACTAAATAAATTAAATAAATTAAATAAATTAAATAAATCAAATAAATTAAATAAATTAAATAAATTAAATAAATTAATAAATTAAACAAATTAATAAATTAAATAAATTAAATTAAATAAATTTATTTAATGTTTTTAATTTATTTAATTTATTTAAAATATTTAATTTATTTAACTTATTTAATTTATTTAACTTATTTAATTTATTTAATTTATTTAATTTGTTTAATTTATTTAATTTATTTAATTTATTTAATTTATTTAATTTATTTAATTTATTTAATTTATTTAATTTATTTAATTTATTTAATTTATTTAATTCATTTAATTTATTTAATTTATTTAATTTATTTAATTTATTTAATTTATTTAATTTATTTAATTTATTTAATTTATTTAATTTATTTAATTTATTTAATTTATTTAATTTATTTAATTTATTTAATTTATTTAATTTATTTAATTTATTTAATTTATTTAATTTATTTAATTTATTTAATTTATTTAATTTATTTAATTTATTTAATTTATTTAATTTATTAAATTTATTTAATTTATTAAATTTATTTAATTTATTTAATTTATTTAACTTATTTAATTTATTTAATTTATTTAATTTATTTAATTTATTAAATTTATTTAATTTATTTAATTTATTTAATTTATTTAATTTATTTAATTTATTTAATTTATTTAATTTATTTAATTTATTTAATTTATTTAATTTATTAAATTTATTTAATTTATTTAATTTATTTAATTTATTTAATTTATTTAATTTATTTAATTTATTTAATTTATTTAATTTATTTAATTTATTTAATTTATTTAATTTATTTAATTTATTTAATTTATTTAATTTATTTAATTAATTTAATTTATTTAATTTATTTAATTTATTTAATTTATTTAATTTATTTAATTTATTTAATTTATTTAATTTATTTAATTTATTAAATTTATTAAATTTATTTAATTTATTTAATTTATTAAATTTATTAAATTTATTAAATTTATTTAATTTATTTAATTTATTTAATTTATTTAATTTATTTAATTTATTAAATTTATTAAATTTATTTAATTTATTTAATTTATTTAATTTATTAAATTTATTTAATTTATTTAATTTATTAAATTTATTAAATTTATTAAATTTATTAAATTTATTAAATTTATTTAATTTATTAAATTTATTAAATTTATTAAATTTATTTAATTTATTAAATTTATTAAATTTATTTAATTTATTTAATTTATTAAATTTATTTAATTTATTAAATTTATTAAATTTATTAAATTTATTAAATTTATTAAATTTATTAAATTTACTAAATTTATTAAATTTATTAAATTTATTAAATTTATTAAATTTATTAAATTTATTAAATTTATTAAATTTATTAAATTTATTAAATTTATTAAATTTATTAAATTTATTAAATTTATTAAATTTATTAAATTTATTAAATTTATTAAATTTATTAAATTTATTAAATTTATTAAATTTATTAAATTTATTAAATTTATTAAATTTATTAAATTTATTAAATTTATTAAATTTATTAAATTTATTAAATTTATTAAATTTATTAAATTTATTAAATTTATTAAATTTATTAAATTTATTAAATTTATTAAATTTATTAAATTTATTAAATTTATTAAATTTATTAAATTTATTAAATTTATTAAATTTATTAAATTTATTAAATTTATTTAATTTATTTAATTTATTAAATTTATTTAATTTATTAAATTTATTAAATTTATTAAATTTATTAAATTTATTAAATTTATTAAATTTATTTAATTTATTTAATTTATTTAATTTATTAAATTTATTTAATTTATTTAATTTATTAAATTTATTTAATTTATTTAATTTATTTAATTTATTTAATTTATTTAATTTATTTAATTTATTTAATTTATTTAATTTATTTAATTTATTTAATTTATTTAATTTATTTAATTTATTTAATTTATTTAATTTATTTAATTTATTTAATTTATTTAATTTATTTAATTTATTTAATTTATTTAATTTATTTAATTTATTTAATTTATTTAATTTATTTAATTTATTTAATTTATTTAATTTATTTAATTTATTTAATTTATTTAATTTATTTAATTTATTTAATTTATTTAATTTATTTAATTTATTTAATTTATTTAATTTATATAATTTATTTAATTTATTTAATTTATTTAATTTATTTAATTTATTTAATTTATTTAATTTATTTAATTTATTTAATTTATTTAATTTATTTAATTTATTTAATTTATTTAATTTATTTAATTTATTTAGTTTATTTAATTTATTTAATTTATTTAATTTACTTAATTTATTTAATTTATTTAATTTATTTAATTTATTTAATTTATTTAATTTATTTAATTAATTTAATTAATTTAATTAATTTAATTAATTTAATTAATTTAATTAATTTAATTTATTTAATTAATTTAATTAATTTAATTTATTTAATTAATTTAATTTATTTAATTTATTTAATTTATTTAATTTATTTAATTTATTTAATTTATTTAATTTATTTAATTTATTTAATTTATTTAATTTATTTAATTTATTTAATTTATTTAATTTATTTAATTTATTTAATTTATTTAATTTATTTAATTTATTTAATTTATTTAATTTATTAAATTTATTTAATTTATTAAATTTATTTAATTTATTTAACTTATTTAACTTATTTAATTTATTTAATTTATTTAATTTATTTAATTTATTTAATTTATTTAATTTATTAAATTTATTTAATTTATTTAATTTATTTAATTTATTAAATTTATTTAATTTATTTAATTTATTTAATTTATTTAATTTATTTAATTTATTTAATTTATTTAATTTATTTAATTTATTTAATTTATTTAATTTATTAAATTTATTAAATTTATTTAATTTATTTAATTTATTTAATTTATTTAATTTATTTAATTTATTAAATTTATTTAATTTATTTAATTTATTTAATTTATTTAATTTATTAAATTTATTTAATTTATTTAATTTATTAAATTTATTTAATTTATTTAATTTATTAAATTTATTAAATTTATTTAATTTATTAAATTTATTAAATTTATTAAATTTATTAAATTTATTAAATTTATTAAATTTATAAAATTTATTTAATTTATTAAATTTATTAAATTTATTAAATTTATTAAATTTATTAAATTTATTTAATTTATTTAATTTATTTAATTTATTTAATTTATTAAATTTATTAAATTTATTAAATTTATTTAATTTATTTATTTATTAAATTTATTTAATTTATTTAATTTATTAAATTTATTAAATTTATTTAATTTATTAAATTTATTTAATTTATTAAATTTATTAAATTTATTTAATTTATTAAATTTATTAAATTTATTAAATTTATTAAATTTATTAAATTTATTAAATTTATTTAATTTATTTAATTTATTAAATTTATTTAATTTATTTAATTTATTAAATTTATTTAATTTATTTAATTTATTAAATTTATTTAATTTATTAAATTTATTAAATTTATTAAATTTATTAAATTTATTAAATTTATTAAATTTATTAAATTTATTAAATTTATTAAATTTATTAAATTTATTAAATTTATTAAATTTATTAAATTTATTAAATTTATTAAATTTATTAAATTTATTAAATTTATTAAATTTATTAAATTTATTAAATTTATTAAATTTATTAAATTTATTAAATTTATTAAATTTATTAAATTTATTAAATTTATTAAATTTATTAAATTTATTAAATTTATTTAATTTATTAAATTTATTAAATTTATTTAATTTATTAAATTTATTAAATTTATTTAATTTATTAAATTTATTAAATTTATTTAATTTATTTAATTTATTTAATTTATTTAATTTATTTAATTTATTTAATTTATTAAATTTATTTAATTTATTTAATTTATTGAATTTATTTAATTTATTTAATTTATTGAATTTATTTAATTTATTTAATTTATTAAATTTATTAAATTTATTAAATTTATTAAATTTATTAAATTTATTTAATTTATTAAATTTATTTAATTTATTTAATTTATTAAATTTATTAAATTTATTAAATTTATTAAATTTATTAAATTTATTAAATTTATTAAATTTATTAAATTTATTTAATTTATTAAATTTATTTAATTTATTTAATTTATTAAATTTATTTAATTTATTTAATTTATTTAATTTATTTAATTTATTTAATTTATTTAATTTATTTAATTTATTTAATTTATTTAATTTATTTAATTTATTTAATTTTTTTAATTTATTTAATTTATTTAATTTATTTAATTTATTTAATTTATTTAATTTATTTAATTTATTTAATTTATTTAATTTATTTAATTTATTTAATTTATTTAATTTATTTAATTTATTTAATTTATTTAATTTATTTAATTTATTTAATTTATTTAATTTATTTAATTTATTTAATTTATTTAATTTATTTAATTTATTTAATTTATTTAATTTATTTAATTTATTTAATTTATTTAATTTATTTAATTTATTTAATTTATTTAATTTATTTAATTTATTTAATTTATTTAATTTATTTAATTTATTTAATTTATTTAATTTATTTAATTTATTTAATTTATTTAATTTATTTAATTTATTTAATTTATTTAATTTATTTAATTTATTTAATTTATTTAATTTATTTAATTTATTTAATTTATTTAATTTATTTAATTTATTTAATTTGTTTAATTTATTTAATTTATTTAATTTATTTAATTTATTTAATTTATTTAATTTATTTAATTTATTTAATTTATTTAATTTATTTAATTTATTTAATTTATTTAATTTATTTAATTTATTTAATTTATTTAATTTATTTAATTTATTTAATTTATTTAATTTATTTAATTTATTTAATTTATTTAATTTATTTAATTTATTTAATTTATTTAATTTATTTAATTTATTTAATTTATTTAATTTATTTAATTTATTTAATTTATTTAATTTATTTAATTTATTTAATTTATTTAATTTATTTAATTTATTTAATTTATTTAATTTATTTAATTTATTTAATTTATTTAATTTATTTAATTTATTTAATTTATTTAATTTATTTAATTTATTTAATTTATTTAATTTATTTAATTTATTTAATTTATTTAATTTATTTAATTTATTTAATTTATTTAATTTATTTAATTTATTTAATTTATTTAATTTATTTAATTTATTTAATTTATTTAATTTATTTAATTTATTTAATTTATTTAATTTATTTAATTTATTTAATTTATTTAATTTATTTAATTTATTTAATTTATTTAATTTATTTAATTTATTTAATTTATTTAATTTATTTAATTTATTTAATTTATTTAATTTATTTAATTTATTTAATTTATTTAATTTATTTAATTTATTTAATTTATTTAATTTATTTAATTTATTTAATTTATTTAATTTATTTAATTTATTTAATTTATTTAATTTATTTAATTTATTTAATTTATTTAATTTATTTAATTTATTTAATTTATTTAATTTATTTAATTTATTTAATTTATTTAATTTATTTAATTTATTTAATTTATTTAATTTATTTAATTTATTTAATTTATTTAATTTATTTAATTTATTTAATTTATTTAATTTATTTAATTTATTTAATTTATTTAATTTATTTAATTTATTTAATTTATTTAATTTATTTAATTTATTTAATTTATTTAATTTATTTAATTTATTTAATTTATTTAATTTGTTTTAATTTATTTAATTTATTTAATTTATTTAATTTATTTAATTTATTTAATTTATTTAATTTATTTAATTTATTTAATTTATTTAATTTATTTAATTTATTTAATTTATTTAATTTATTTAATTTATTTAATTTATTTAATTTATTTAATTTATTTAATTTATTTAATTTATTTAATTTATTTAATTTATTTAATTTATTTAATTTACTTAATTTATTTAATTTATTTAATTTATTTAATTTATTTAATTTACTTAATTTACTTAATTTATTTAATTTACTTAATTTACTTAATTTATTTAATTTACTTAATTTACTTAATTTACTTAATTTACTTAATTTACTTAATTTACTTAATTTATTTAATTTACTTAATTTACTTAATTTACTTAATTTACTTAATTTACTTAATTTACTTAATTTACTTAATTTACTTAATTTACTTAATTTACTTAATTTACTTAATTTACTTAATTTACTTAATTTACTTAATTTACTTAATTTACTTAATTTACTTAATTTACTTAATTTACTTAATTTACTTAATTTACTTAATTTACTTAATTTACTTAATTTACTTAATTTACTTAATTTACTTAATTTACTTAATTTACTTAATTTACTTAATTTACTTAATTTACTTAATTTACTTAATTTACTTAATTTACTTAATTTACTTAATTTACTTAATTTACTTAATTTACTTAATTTACTTAATTTACTTAATTTACTTAATTTACTTAATTTACTTAATTTACTTAATTTACTTAATTTACTTAATTTACTTAATTTACTTAATTTACTTAATTTACTTAATTTACTTAATTTACTTAATTTACTTAATTTACTTAATTTACTTAATTTACTTAATTTACTTAATTTACTTAATTTACTTAATTTACTTAATTTACTTAATTTACTTAATTTACTTAATTTACTTAATTTACTTAATTTACTTAATTTACTTAATTTACTTAATTTACTTAATTTACTTAATTTACTTAATTTACTTAATTTACTTAATTTACTTAATTTACTTAATTTACTTAATTTACTTAATTTACTTAATTTACTTAATTTACTTAATTTACTTAATTTACTTAATTTACTTAATTTACTTAATTTACTTAATTTACTTAATTTACTTAATTTACTTAATTTACTTAATTTACTTAATTTACTTAATTTACTTAATTTACTTAATTTACTTAATTTACTTGATTTACTTAATTTACTTAATTTACTTGATTTACTTAATTTACTTGATTTACTTCATTTACTTAATTTACTTGATTTACTTAATTTACTTAATTTACTTAATTTACTTGATTTACTTAATTTACTTAATTTACTTAATTTACTTAATTTACTTAATTTACTTAATTTACTTAATTTACTTAATTTACTTAATTTACTTAATTTACTTAATTTACTTAATTTACTTAATTTACTTAATTTACTTAATTTACTTAATTTACTTAATTTACTTAATTTACTTAATTTACTTAATTTACTTAATTTACTTAATTTACTTAATTTACTTAATTTACTTAATTTACTTAATTTACTTAATTTACTTAATTTACTTAATTTACTTAATTTACTTAATTTACTTAATTTACTTAATTTACTTAATTTACTTAATTTACTTAATTTACTTAATTTACTTAATTTACTTAATTTACTTAATTTACTTAATTTACTTAATTTACTTAATTTACTTAATTTACTTAATTTACTTAATTTACTTAATTTACTTAATTTACTTAATTTACTTAATTTACTTAATTTACTTAATTTACTTAATTTACTTAATTTACTTAATTTACTTAATTTACTTAATTTACTTAATTTACTTAATTTACTTAATTTACTTAATTTACTTAATTTACTTAATTTACTTAATTTACTTAATTTACTTAATTTACTTAATTTACTTAATTTACTTAATTTACTTAATTTACTTAATTTACTTAATTTACTTAATTTACTTAATTTACTTAATTTACTTAATTTACTTAATTTACTTAATTTACTTAATTTACTTAATTTACTTAATTTACTTAATTTACTTAATTTACTTAATTTACTTAATTTACTTAATTTACTTAATTTACTTAATTTACTTAATTTACTTAATTTACTTAATTTACTTAATTTACTTAATTTACTTAATTTACTTAATTTACTTAATTTACTTAATTTACTTAATTTACTTAATTTACTTAATTTACTTAATTTACTTAATTTACTTAATTTACTTAATTTACTTAATTTACTTAATTTACTTAATTTACTTAATTTACTTAATTTACTTAATTTACTTAATTTACTTAATTTACTTAATTTACTTAATTTACTTAATTTACTTAATTTACTTAATTTACTTAATTTACTTAATTTACTTAATTTACTTAATTTACTTAATTTACTTAATTTACTTAATTTACTTAATTTACTTAATTTACTTAATTTACTTAATTTACTTAATTTACTTAATTTACTTAATTTACTTAATTTACTTAATTTACTTAATTTACTTAATTTACTTAATTTACTTAATTTACTTAATTTACTTAATTTACTTAATTTACTTAATTTACTTAATTTACTTAATTTACTTAATTTACTTAATTTACTTAATTTACTTAATTTACTTAATTTACTTAATTTACTTAATTTACTTAATTTACTTAATTTACTTAATTTACTTATTTACTTAATTTACTTAATTTACTTAATTTACTTAATTTACTTAATTTACTTAATTTACTTAATTTACTTAATTTACTTAATTTACTTAATTTACTTAATTTACTTACTTTACTTACTTTACTTACTTTACTTACTTTACTTACTTTACTTAATTTACTTACTTTACTTACTTTACTTACTTTACTTACTTTACTTACTTTACTTACTTTACTTACTTTACTTACTTTACTTACTTTACTTACTTTACTTACTTTACTTACTTTACTTACTTTACTTACTTTACTTACTTTACTTACTTTACTTACTTTACTTACTTTACTTACTTTACTTACTTTACTTACTTTACTTACTTTACTTACTTTACTTACTTTACTTACTTTACTTACTTTACTTACTTTACTTACTTTACTTACTTTACTTACTTTACTTACTTTACTTACTTTACTTACTTTACTTACTTTACTTACTTTACTTACTTTACTTACTTTACTTACTTTACTTACTTTACTTACTTTACTTACTTTACTTACTTTACTTACTTTACTTACTTTACTTACTTTACTTACTTTACTTACTTTACTTACTTTACTTACTTTACTTACTTTACTTACTTTACTTACTTTACTTACTTTACTTACTTTACTTACTTTACTTACTTTACTTACTTTACTTACTTTACTTACTTTACTTACTTTACTTACTTTACTTACTTTACTTACTTTACTTACTTTACTTACTTTACTTACTTTACTTACTTTACTTACTTTACTTACTTTACTTACTTTACTTACTTTACTTACTTTACTTACTTTACTTACTTTACTTACTTTACTTACTTTACTTACTTTACTTACTTTACTTACTTTACTTACTTTACTTACTTTACTTACTTTACTTACTTTACTTACTTTACTTACTTTACTTACTTTACTTACTTTACTTACTTTACTTACTTTACTTACTTTACTTACTTTACTTACTTTACTTACTTTACTTACTTTACTTACTTTACTTACTTTACTTACTTTACTTACTTTACTTACTTTACTTACTTTACTTACTTTACTTACTTTACTTACTTTACTTACTTTACTTACTTTACTTACTTTACTTACTTTACTTAATTTACTTAATTTACTTAATTTACTTAATTTACTTAATTTACTTAATTTACTTAATTTACTTAATTTACTTAATTTACTTAATTTACTTAATTTACTTAATTTACTTAATTTACTTAATTTACTTAATTTACTTAATTTACTTAATTTACTTAATTTACTTAATTTACTTAATTTACTTAATTTACTTAATTTACTTAATTTACTTAATTTACTTAATTTACTTAATTTACTTAATTTACTTAATTTACTTAATTTACTTAATTTACTTAATTTACTTAATTTACTTAATTTACTTAATTTACTTAATTTACTTAATTTACTTAATTTACTTAATTTACTTAATTTACTTAATTTACTTAATTTACTTAATTTACTTAATTTACTTAATTTACTTAATTTACTTAATTTACTTAATTTACTTAATTTACTTAATTTACTTAATTTACTTAATTTACTTAATTTACTTAATTTACTTAATTTACTTAATTTACTTAATTTACTTAATTTACTTAATTTACTTAATTTACTTAATTTACTTAATTTACTTAATTTACTTAATTTACTTAATTTACTTAATTTACTTAATTTACTTAATTTACTTAATTTACTTAATTTACTTAATTTACTTAATTTACTTAATTTACTTAATTTACTTAATTTACTTAATTTACTTAATTTACTTAATTTACTTAATTTACTTAATTTACTTAATTTACTTAATTTACTTAATTTACTTAATTTACTTAATTTACTTAATTTACTTAATTTACTTAATTTACTTAATTTACTTAATTTACTTAATTTACTTAATTTACTTAATTTACTTAATTTACTTAATTTACTTAATTTACTTAATTTACTTAATTTACTTAATTTACTTAATTTACTTAATTTACTTAATTTACTTAATTTACTTAATTTACTTAATTTACTTAATTTACTTAATTTACTTAATTTACTTAATTTACTTAATTTACTTAATTTACTTAATTTACTTAATTTACTTAATTTACTTAATTTACTTAATTTACTTAATTTACTTAATTTACTTAATTTACTTAATTTACTTAATTTACTTAATTTACTTAATTTACTTAATTTACTTAATTTACTTAATTTACTTAATTTACTTAATTTACTTAATTTACTTAATTTACTTAATTTACTTAATTTACTTAATTTACTTAATTTACTTAATTTACTTAATTTACTTAATTTACTTAATTTACTTAATTTACTTAATTTACTTAATTTACTTAATTTACTTAATTTACTTAATTTACTTAATTTACTTAATTTACTTAATTTACTTAATTTACTTAATTTACTTAATTTACTTAATTTACTTAATTTACTTAATTTACTTAATTTACTTAATTTACTTAATTTACTTAATTTACTTAATTTACTTAATTTACTTAATTTACTTAATTTACTTAATTTACTTAATTTACTTAATTTACTTAATTTACTTAATTTACTTAATTTACTTAATTTACTTAATTTACTTAATTTACTTAATTTACTTAATTTACTTAATTTACTTAATTTACTTAATTTACTTAATTTACTTAATTTACTTAATTTACTTAATTTACTTAATTTACTTAATTTACTTAATTTACTTAATTTACTTAATTTACTTAATTTACTTAATTTACTTAATTTACTTAATTTACTTAATTTACTTAATTTACTTAATTTACTTAATTTACTTAATTTACTTAATTTACTTAATTTACTTAATTTACTTAATTTACTTAATTTACTTAATTTACTTAATATACTTAATTTACTTAATTTACTCAATTTACTGAATTTACTTAATTTACTTAATTTACTTAATTTACTTAATTTACTTAATTTACTTAATTTACTTAATTTACTTAATTTACTTAATTTACTTAATTTACTTAATTTACTTAATTTACTTAATTTACTTAATTTACTTAATTTACTTAATTTACTTAATTTACTTAATTTACTTAATTTACTTAATTTACTTAATTTACTTAATTTACTTAATTTACTTAATTTACTTAATTTACTTAATTTACTTAATTTACTTAATTTACTTAATTTACTTAATTTACTTAATTTACTTAATTTACTTAATTTACTTAATTTACTTAATTTACTTAATTTACTTAATTTACTTAATTTACTTAATTTACTTAATTTACTTAATTTACTTAATTTACTTAATTTACTTAATTTACTTAATTTACTTAATTTATTTAATTTACTTAATTTACTTAATTTATTTAATTTACTTAATTTACTTAATTTATTTAATTTACTTAATTTACTTAATTTACTTAATTTACTTAATTTACGTAATTTACGTAATTTACTTAATTTACTTAATTTACTTAATTTACTTAATTTACGTAATTTACTTAATTTACGTAATTTACGTAATTTACTTAATTTACGTAATTTACTTAATTTACTTAATTTACGTAATTTACTTAATTTACTTAATTTACGTAATTTACTTAATTTACTTAATTTACTTAATTTACTTAATTTACTTAATTTACTTAATTTACTTAATTTACTTAATTTACTTAATTTACTTAATTTACTTAATTTACTTAATTTACTTAATTTACTTAATTTACTTAATTTACTTAATTTACTTAATTTACTTAATTTACTTAATTTACTTAATTTACTTAATTTACTTAATTTACTTAATTTACTTAATTTACTTAATTTACTTAATTTACTTAATTTACTTAATTTACTTAATTTACTTAATTTACTTAATTTACTTAATTTACTTAATTTACTTAATTTGCTTAATTTACTTAATTTAATTTACTTAATTTACTTAATTTACTTAATTTACTTAATTTACTTAATTTACTTAATTTACTTAATTTACTTAATTTACTTAATTTACTTAATTTACTTAATTTACTTAATTTACTTAATTTACTTAATTTACTTAATTTACTTAATTTACTTAATTTACTTAATTTACTTAATTTACTTAATTTACTTAATTTACTTAATTTACTTAATTTACTTAATTTACTTAATTTACTTAATTTACTTAATTTACTTAATTTACTTAATTTACTTAATTTACTTAATTTACTTAATTTACTTAATTTACTTAATTTACTTAATTTACTTAATTTACTTAATTTACTTAATTTACTTAATTTACTTAATTTACTTAATTTACTTAATTTACTTAATTTACTTAATTTACTTAATTTACTTAATTTACTTAATTTACTTAATTTACTTAATTTACTTAATTTACTTAATTTACTTAATTTACTTAATTTACTTAATTTACTTAATTTACTTAATTTACTTAATTTACTTAATTTACTTAATTTACTTAATTTACTTAATTTAATTAATTTAATTAATTTAATTAATTTATTTAATTTATTTAATTTATTTAATTTATTTAATTTATTTATTTTATTTAATTTATTTGATTTATTTAATTTATATAATTTATTTAATTTACTTATTTTTTCTCATTTATTTTATTTACTTGATTTATTTAATTTATTAAATTTATTTAAGATGTTGGAAGAATTGCCGTGTTTCTTGGCGCGCCGGTCGGAACCTACCTAGAGGACCCTGCATATCAATTCCTTGAATATTGAAAAATACCCGCCTCATTGGACACGGACATTAAACTAAATAAAGGATTAGAAGTTTTTAGAAGGATATCTTTGTTAAAAACTGTACAGAAATATAACTTTTTTAAATGGAAATATTATTCATCCATGGGATGGTAATATAGATAGCGAGTATCTACTGAAAATGAAGAATTTATAAATATCCTATGAAATTAAGAAAATAATCTTAGACATATTCTCGTTCTTCTCTGCATCAATCAGTTTTGTTGAGTAAATTAACAAAATTAGCCTAGTTTCGTCTTTCTGTGTCTAATCTAGTTCCAGAATCTAGTACTTTTCTTACAAAATCGCGGAGTTCCCGACCAGTAATTAATTTCATGTACTAGCTTTTTTATATCACCCTGTATAACAACAACTTTTTACACACATAACACACACTTACAGTTCCGCAATAAATCTAACTGACAATTTAGACCTTAATTTGATACACACATTGAATAATAATTACCATTATTTTTAAATTAATATATAGCCTGAGGGTGTTCTAGAAGTCAAATCTTACACTACTTTCGGAGAAAGTCAAAAATGTGCCGAGATTTACAAAACTTCCCAAAAAAGAACATTTCTTGAAGTATATTAATACAAACGGTCCATTTTTGACTTTCTGTCTATAATCTAAGATCAGACACTTGTAATTCTAATATTAAAACAAAGAAGGGCCACATAGTTTAGAAGAAATACGAACAGAAATTTTAAATTCAATGATTATTTCTTTCTTATTGTTGCAATTTCTTTGTTTTCCTAGTAAAGTTAAAAGAGGAGTACCAAAAATTCATGACTTTTAAATATTATATGAAATAAAACTAAATAGATGTTGGAAAAATTGCCGTGTTTCTTGGCGCACCGGTCAGAACCTACGTAGAAGACCCCCCATATCAACCCGTTGGATATTGAATATCACCCGCCTCATTGGACACGGACATTAAACTAAATAAAGGATTGGACGTTTTTAGAAGGATATTTTTGTTAAAAACTGTACAGAAATGCAATTTTTTTAAATGGAAACATTATACATCCATGGGATGGGAATATAGATAGCGAATATCTACTGAAAATGAAGAATTTATAAATATCTTATACAATTAAACCAATAATCTTAGACATATTCTCTAATTCTCTGAATCAATCAGTTTTGGGGAGTAAATTAACAAAATTAGCCTATTTTCGTCTTTCCGTCTCTAATCTAATTCCAGAGTCTTGTACTTCTCTTACAAAACACAAGTAATGCAAATGAACTGAATCAAGATTTGAACAAAATTTTTGAATTCATAGAATATTTTCCATCTTGTACTGTAATTCCCTTGTTTTCCCAGAAAAGTTAGTAAGAAGTATTGATAATGCAGGATTCTTAATTATTTTGCAAAATTACACCAGGAATTTTAGAGATCTTTCCGTATTTCCCTGAAAAATAAGTTTCCGGGTGTAAATTATTACAAATAGCCCATTTTCGGATCTCCTTCTCCAATCTAAGTTTGTAATCTTGTACTTCTCATATAAAATCCAAGAAATGCTGGTAAGTTGAGTTTAAATTAGAGCCAAACATCTAAATTCAAAGGATATTTCGAATTTCCATATTTTCCTAGAGATATTATAACGAATGAATCGAAAATGGAGGATTTTTAGAATACTACTCTAAATAAAATTAATATGCTTGGAGTAATTTTCGTATTTGCCTTAAAAATGGAATACAAGGAGATTACGGCACAAAATACGAAGGAATCATTGAATTTAGACTTTTCGTGCTAATTTGAGCTCAATTTAGACTAAATGGGTCGTTTTTATTAACTTACGCTTCAAAACTCATTTTTTAGGGAAATATGAATAGATCTCGAAGATTAGTAGTATTATTACAAATAGCCCATTTTCGGATCTCCTTCTCCAATCTAAGTTTGGAATCTTGTACTTCTCATATAAAATCCAAGAAATGCTGGTAAGTTGAGTTTAAATTAGAGCTAAACATCTAAATTCAAAGGATATTTCGAATTTCCATATTTTCCTAGAGATATTATAACGAATGAATCGAAAATGGAGGATTTTTAGAATACTACTCTAAATAAAATTAATATGCTTGGAGTAAATTTCGTATTTGCCTTAAAAATGGAATACAAGGAGATTACGGCACAAAATACGAAGGAATCATTGAATTTAGACTTTTCGTGCTAATTTGAGCTCAATTTAGACTAAATGGGTCGTTTTTATTATCTTACGCTTCAAAACTCATTTTTTAGGGAAATATGAATAGATCTCGAAGATTAGTAGTATTATTTTGCATGAACTCTTGCATTTTTGATACTTCTTTATACGTTGTCTTGGAAAACTCAATATACTTACATTTCTTGGTTTTTGAAGTTTTTTTTTTTTTTTTTTTTTTTTTTTTTATCGAGGTTTAGGAAATCTGTTTGACAGACACTCCAGTGTTAATGTCGTTGCACTGGAGTAGTGTTGGTTTCCGGACTTTGCCGCCAACTAAAACCCTTTCCTCGTTTGGACCTGGTAAGTGTCCTCCTCGGAACTGCTGCGTGCATTACTTCAAGGAGGTGGTCAAATAATTTGTTGATATCACCCCTCTATTCTTCTGATATCCGTCTCTTTTGTTGCCAAGATCGATTTGGCGAGCTTTGATACGGCCTTCCAATTGTTCACATTTTGCAGCATTTTTCCCACTAAGTTTTCTGGTGTGAGCTGACCTATATTGCTTTCCGCCGTTCTTCTCTCCTCCGCCCATCTAGGGCACTCAAAGAAAGTGTGCTCCACAGTGTCCACCTTACCGCAGTATATACATTTGTCGGTCTCCGCCACCTTGAATCGCTCTCTGTAGGCCTGGAAACATCCATGACCAGAGATCAATTGGGTAAGATGAAAGGTAACTTCTCCGTGTCCCCTCTTGATCCATGGTTCGATTTGTGGAATTAGTCTGTATGTCCATAGACCTTTATTCGTATTTACCTCCCATTCCTCCTGCCATTTACTAAGGGTGTTTTCGTTTGCGATCTTTTTGTTAATCCCCTCTCTTAGGCTACACCTCTCTTCCACCATTAGGTGTATTGGTGGAATTCTCGAGATTACCGACAGAGCCTTCGTTGAGACTGTTCTGTAGGAGCTCACGGTGCGTATTGCAGCTTTCCTTAGCACTCTCTGCAGCATATCCTTGTAGGTCTTTTTCTTCATAGCTCGTCCCCATATTACGACTCCATATAGGATGATTGACTGGGCTACTGCGAATAATGTTCTCCTAATTCCTTCTCTCGGACCCCCAATATTAGGCATTACTCTACTGAGGTTTTCAATGGCATTTCCCGCTTTTTTAGCAACAGTCCTGATGTGCTGGGCCATTTTCATGTTACGATCTAGATACACCCCGAGATACTTTGTGTATTCCTGGCTTCTTATTGCCACGTCTTCGACCCTTATTTCAATTTCCCGTACCGTCCAACCACCGGCGAGTACAACTACTTCTGTTTTTTCCGGAGCTAGTTTCAGTTGTTTGTTGTGCAACCATCTTACCACATCTTTCATCACTTTATTTGAGGTGTCCTGTAGCTTCTCCGCATTCTTTTCAACCACCACAACACCAAGGTCGTCTGCATACCCAATGATTTTAACCGTGCGCGGTACTGGGATTTTTAGTATGCCATCATAATAGAGGTTCCACAGCGTGGGTCCTAGGACCGACCCCTGAGGCACCCCACATGTCATCTTCATCTTGCCATTTTTCCCGATGTTTATCCACCTATCCTCCAGATAGCTTGCTATCATATTATACAGGTACGGGGCAATTTGTCTGTTTTTCAGCTCTTCTAGTATTCCCTTCCACGGGGCCGAGTTAAAGGCATTTCGGACATCTATGGTGATCAGTATGCACCGCTTCCTCCCTGATCTTTCATTAGCTTCGTCGGCTATTTCCTGGACCCTCTGTAAAGCTTGAGTGGTGGACCTTCCCTGCCGGAATCCGTACTGTTCCTCAGCAAGGTCGCCGGTTCGTACTATTTCTTCCCTGAGCTTGTCTAGAATGAGTTGTTCTAGAAGTTTCCCCATGCCATTTAACAGACATATTGGCCGATAGGCCTTATTATTTTGGCCAGGTTTACCCTTTTCCACAAGGACCAACCTCCCTACTTTCCACTCCTGAGGGAATAGACCCTCCAGCAAGAGACGATTCAGGATTGCCAGTATCTTATCAGGGTGTCCCTTGACAGTTGCCTTTATTATTTCAGGGGTTATGTTGTCTGGCCCTGGTGCCTTCTTCTCCTTTATTCTATCGCAGGCAGTTGCTAATTCCCTCTGAGTGAAGAGAGGTATCTCAGTTTCAGCTACCGCCAGTCTGTCCCAGATCTCGACCGACTGTCTTGGAAATAACTCGCTCGCTATCTCCATTTGTTTTTCGTCACTTAGGCAGGTTGGCGTGGCCCTCTTTATTTTGTCCATGACTATCTTATAGCCCTTACCCCATAGGTCGTGTTCAACCTCTTCTATTACTCTCTTCCAGGCCTCCTTTTTTGCATGCCCAACAGATTTCTTTAGATTACTACGGCTCTGACGGTAGTTCTCCATGGCTTCCTGCTTTTGCCTTGGATCACATCTTTTGTTCATCCTGGTAACAACTCTTTTCGCTCTTATGCAGATTCTCCTTTTTTCTGCAACCTCCACGGTCCACCAATACACTGGTTTCTTGTTTCTAGGGGCCCTTTTCTTTTTTAGGACTTTATTACAGGATTCTGTAATAATATCACCAAGTTTCTTGGCGTCCAGTTCTCTTGGGTTGCTCTGTAGGAATCTCACTCCGATCTCCTGTACCACTTTGAGGATCTCCTCCGGCTTGGCTATCCAACCCCGGCTATCCTGAGTGACGTTTGCTTGAGGCACTGTCTTTACTTCATAGACAATATGCTGGTGGTAACTCAGCGTTTCTTCTTCTAGCACTTGCCAATTGGCAATATGCCTGCCAATGACTTTGCCACTAAAGGTTATATCTATGTGAGATTTACTATCCCCTCTTATAAACGTAGGCGCCCCTCCTTGATTGTGGATCATCAGATTTTCTTCAGCTAGCCATTCGGATAATATATGTCCCCTACGGTCTTCTAAAGGTGATCCCCACAGATATGATTTGGAGTTGAAATCTCCTCCAGCGATTATTTCTTTATCATGTTTTTTCATGTCCCTACGAAGAGCAGCCAGGAATCTCTCAAAAGTTGGAATATCTACATTTGGAGAAATGTAGCAGCCAAAGATAACCACTTCATCCAGCTCGATCCAAACGAAACCATCTCCCGCGCCAGTTTCCCTTAGCACTAGCTTTGGATTTCTTATTACCATAGCGACATTCAGGCAATTGTCTGCAATCAGTTTTCCTTGCACAGTTTTTTTCTTATTCGGCTCTGCTATGATCATAATATCCGCATTCTCCTCCTCTGCCGTTTTGTATATGAGGTCCATTGCCGCCCTTCCCCTATCCACATTACCTTGTATGACTTTCATAACGAGCTTTGCAACCGTCCCCTTTTCTCCTTTCTCTGTTCCTGTAACAAATTCTTGTCCCTTCTCCAGTTTTGTATTAATTCCCTGTACTTCGGGCAGCGCATCGTTTCAGCTTTGTGATCATTGGTCTTACATAGGTAACACATTTGTTCGTTTTTGCAATCCCTTTTTTTGTGTCCTGCTTGTCCACATTTATAACATAAGTCTTTAGCCTGTTGTTCCATACACTGTCCAGCCAGGTGACCAACTCTAAAGCAAGTGTAGCATTTAGGTAAAGAAATTATTTCCTTTACCCTCCATCTCTCCCAGCCTTCGCCTATCCTTTTCTTAGAGAGAAGTGTTCGAGCTGCATCTCTCTCTAGTGTTACGAAAGCGTATTTCCATCCATTTCTATTTGTTTTTTCGCTGAGTTTTACTTGGAGTTCACCATCAAAGTCTAACAATTCCTTTTTAATGTACTCTCTTATCCGATCTTCGTCTATGGTTTCGTCTATGTCCATTAACATTACCGTTTGTGTGTCGGTTTTTAATTTGACTTTTGCCAATTTGTCCATTTTCTTAGTTAACATTTCTTTAAAATCCTGTCTACTTTTTTCTTCTTTTCCTTTTATCTTGACGCATACCTTACCGCCGCTTGTTCTGTTAACTCGGTCAACAGTTATTCCCTCCGTATTGACCTCCTTCTTCATGCTTCTTATGATGTCGGCATATGTTTTCCCCTCCAAGGGGTTTAATATTATTGTTTCTTCGTTTTTATTTTTTCTGACTCTAGCAACCTCCACCCCACCGACCGCAGACACTGCGCTGTAGCGCCTAGATGAATTTCGCCACATATTGATACAAATATTTTGTTTCCTGCACACGTACTCCATTATTTTTCTTACGACCATATAGTCCGTTTTACTTGTAGCGATGCAGACTGTGCCCGTCCTTCCATTACTTTTGGCAATTTCTGCTACTTTTTGTAGCTTATCCTTTAGGGCGTTAATATTTACTTGTGTTTCTTCGATTTCCTGGGTGACAATTAGATATGTATATTTTTCTGAACTACTTTTTTCTGCCAAGTCCACACTCATTGTTTCGTTCTTTGTTATGCTGTATAGCATTTGTTCAGACCCCCGATCCATTTTAGCGAGAGCCTCTTCCATTTGCGGATTCATTTCTGGTTTTTGAAGTAGAAGTACAAGATTGTGAACTGAGATCAGAGATAGAGAGCTCAAAATGGACCATTTGGGTTAATTTATATCCCGAAATTTATTTTTCAAGGAAATACAAAAGGAACTCTAAGATTATTATTATTATTTTCTATAATATTTAATTAATCCTGCATTTTCAAGAAATGCAAGTATATTGAGTTTTCCAATACAACGTATTAAAGAAGTATGAAAAATGTAAGATTTCATGCAAAAAAATTCTATTTATCTTAGAGATCTATTCATATTTATCTAAAAAATGGCTTTTGGAGCGTAAGATAAAAAGAACGACCCATTTAGTCAATAGTTTAGGGTAAATTAAGCTCAAATTGGAACAAAAAGTCTAAATTCTATGATTTCTTCGTATATTGTATCGTAATCTCCTTGTAATCCATTTTTAAGGGAAATACGAAAATATCTCCAAGAATATTTGATTTATTAAGAGTAGTATTCTAAAAAATCCCCATTTTCGATTCTTTCGTTATAACATCACTAGGAAAATATGGAAATACGAAATAATCATTGAATTTAGCCGTTTGGCTCAAATTTAAATTTAACTTACTAGCATTTCTTGGATTTTATATGAGAAGTACAAGTTTCCAAACTTAGATTGGAGAATGAAATTCGAAAATTGGCTAATTGTAATAATTTACATCCGGAAACTAATTTTTCAGGAAAATACGGAAAGATCTCTGTAATTACAGGTCTAATTTTGTAAAATAATTTACGAAATAATAATTGAATTTAGATGTTTGGCTCTAATTTAAACTCTACTTACTAGCAATTCTTGGATTTTTATGAGAAGTAAAAGATTCCAAACTTAGATTGGAGAATTAAAGCCGAAAATGGGCCATGTGTGATAATTTACATCCGGAAACTTATTTTTCAGGGAAATACGAAAAGATCTCTAAAACCACTGGAAATATCGATTGTGCAAGATTCTTAAATTTCTTATAAAACTAAACCAATAATCTCCGAGATAATATCGTATTTTCCTGAAAAATAAATATTGGGAAGTTGATTTACATAAATGGTCCATTTTTGATTTTCTGCCTATAATCTAAGTTCAGAATCTTGCACTTCTACTTCAAAATCCAAGAAATGTATGGAAAATAAGTTCAAATTAGAATCAAATACGTGAATTCAATGATTATTTCCAATTCTGAGCTGTAATTGCTTTTGTTTTCCTAGAAAGATTATTACAGAAGTATCGAAAATGCAGAATTCTCAAATATTTTAGAAAATTAAAATAATTATCTTAAAGATCTTTCCGTATTTCCCTGAAAAATATGTCTCGGAATGGTAGTTACCACAAATGGCACTTTTTGACTTTCTGTCTATAATCTAAGTTCAGGATTTAGTACTTCTACTATGAAAACCAAGAATGGAGCTTAATTCTTTCGAAATAATCATAAAGCACCTAAATTCGATGATTTTTTCGTATTTCCTTATTTTAATGGAGAAGTTGTTATAACTTTTGTTATAAAAGAATCGAAAATGCAGGTTTTTTAATATGTTACCCTAAATAAAACTTGTTATCTCGGAGATATATTCGTATTTCCCTTAAAAATGGATAAAAATGAGATTACAGCACAGAATACGAAGACATCATTGAATATAGACATTTTGTTCTAATTTGGATACAATTTACTTTAGATTAGAGATTGAAAGTCCAAAATAGGTCGTTTTTACTAACTTACGTTCTAAAACCCATTTCTCATTGAAATATGAATAGATCTCTAATATTGAGAGCATGATTTTGTATATTATTCAAAAGCCTTGCAGTTTTGATACTTCTTTATAAGTTCTCTTGGAAAATAAGGAAATTACAACTCTAAATACGGAAAAAATCATTGAATTTAAAGTTTTTGTTCTTATTTCGACTAAATTAGGTCGGATTTCTTGGTCTTTGCATTAGAACTTCAAGATTCTGAACTTAGATTGTAGACTGAATGACAAAAATGGGCCATTTGTATTAATTTACTTTCCGAAACCTATTTCGCAGAGGAATACGAGAAGATTTCTAAGATTATCTGTTTTATTTGGTATAATATTAAAAAATCCTGCCTTTTCGATAATAACTTTTTCTTCCTTTTCGATATTTCTATAATAACTTTTCTAGGAGAACAAAAGAATTACAGCACAAAATACGAAATAATCACTAAATTTAGCAGTTTTGTGCTAATTTGGACTAAATTTACTTGCATTTCTTGGTTTTTGTGGAAGAAGAACAGGGTTCTGAACTTTAGACTAAAGTCGGAAAGTCCAAAAAGGGCAGTTTGTGTCAATATCAATCCCGAAATTAACTATTCAAGGAAATACGAAACGATCTCTAATATTATTGGTATTATTTTGTATATTATTTAAATATTCTACATTTTCGATACTCCTATACCAGCTTTTCTAGAAAAACAAGATGATTAAATCACAAAATACGAAATAATCAGTGAAGTCATACATTTTGTTCTAATTTGGAATCAATGTACATGGATTTCTTGGATTTTGTAGGAGAACTACAAAACGTTATACATAGATTAGAGACTGAAAGTCAATAATGGGCCATTTTTATTGTTTTTTAAAAAAATGTAACATGTTAATATCAGTTAGAATTCTAATTTAACTTTTGTGAATCGTAACATTGCATCCCTACTTAAACCGGGAGATGTAAAGTATTGTGCGAGATCTAATTTTATATGTTTAGCGACACATTTCAAAAATCTTCAAAGAAATCTGTTAATATGAGAACATGAGGAAGTAAATAAATTTTTGTATAATCCATTAAAATTTGACATATTTAAGATTGCTGCGTTTTCGACACTTCTATTCTAACTTTCTTTGAAAGACAAGATATTTATATCACAAAATCCGAATTAATCAGTGAAATCACACATTTTGTTCTTATTTGAAATCAAATTACAGGATATCTTGCTTTTTGTAGTAAAAGTACAAGATTTTTAATAGAGATTAGAGATTGAAAGACAAAATTGGGCCGTTTTTGTTAATTTACTTTTCAAAAACCATTTTTCGGGGAAATACGAAAAGATCTCGAAAATGATTTGTATTATTTTATGTAATATTTAAAAATTTTGTATTTTTAAAACTCCTGTTTTAACTTCACTAGGAAAACAACGAAATTACAACAAAAAAATAAGAAATAATCATTGAATTTAAAATTTGTATTCTTATTTCATCTTAAGTAGGCGACATTTCTTGGTTTCTGTATTAGAATAAAAAGATTCTTAACTTTGATTATAGACACAAAGGTAAAAATGGACCGTTTGTAATTATATACTTCAAGAAATGCATTATTTTGGGAGATTTTGGAAATCTCCAAAAATCCTAGTAGTCACTTGGCCACCTTGCGTGGGAAAAAAATTTCGACGTTCGGGACATAATAGAAAATTAAAACTTTCAATAGTTTTCGTCGTTGTGATGAAGAAATTTATTAGAAATTATAAAAATTAAACCCACAAACTAGAAGTACAATAAATTAAATAAATTAAACAAATTAAACAAATTAAATAAATTAAACAAATTAAATAAATTAAACAAATTAAATAAATTAAATAAAATAAATAAATTAAATAAAATAAATAAAATAAATAAATTAAATAAAATAAATAAATTAAATAAATTAAATAAATTAAATAAATTAAATAAATTAAATAAATTAAATAAATTAAATAAATTAAATAAATTAACTAAATTAACTAAATTAACTAAATTAACTAAATTAACTAAATTAACTAAATTAACTAAATTAACTAAATTAAATAAATTAAATAAATTAAATAAATTAAATAAATTAAATAAATTAAATAAATTAAATAAATTAAATAAATTAAATAAATTAAATAAATTAAATAAATTAAATAAATTAAATAAATTAAATAAATTAAATAAATTAAATAAATTAAATAAATTAAATAAATTAAATAAATTAAATAAATTAAATAAATTAAATAAATTAAATAAATTAAATAAATTCAATAAATTAAATAAATTAAATAAATTAAATAAATTCAATAAATTAAATAAATTAAATAAATTAAATAAATTAAATAAATTCAATAAATTAAATAAATTCAATAAATTCAATAAATTAAATAAATTAAATAAATTCAATAAATTCAATAAATTCAATAAATTCAATAAATTCAATAAATTCAATAAATTCAATAAATTCAATAAATTCAATAAATTCAATAAATTCAATAAATTCAATAAATTCAATAAATTCAATAAATTCAATAAATTCAATAAATTCAATAAATTCAATAAATTCAATAAATTCAATAAATTCAATAAATTCAATAAATTCAATAAATTCAATAAATTCAATAAATTCAATAAATTCAATAAATTCAATAAATTCAATAAATTCAATAAATTCAATAAATTCAATAAATTCAATAAATTCAATAAATTCAATAAATTCAATAAATTCAATAAATTCAATAAATTCAATAAATTCAATAAATTCAATAAATTCAATAAATTCAATAAATTCAATAAATTCAATAAATTCAATAAATTCAATAAATTCAATAAATTCAATAAATTCAATAAATTCAATAAATTCAATAAATTCAATAAATTCAATAAATTCAATAAATTAAATAAATTAAATAAATTGAATAAATTAAATAAATTGAATAAATTAAATAAATTAAATAAATTAAATAAATTGAATAAATTGAATAAATTAAATAAATTGAATAAATTGAATAAATTGAATAAATTGAATAAATTAAATAAATTGAATAAATTGAATAAATTAAATAAATTGAATAAATTGAATAAATTAAATAAATTGAATAAATTAAATAAATTAAATAAATTAAATAAATTAAATAAATTGAATAAATTGAATAAATTAAATAAATTCAATAAATTAAATAAATTGAATAAATTAAATAAATTAAATAAATTAAATAAATTAAATAAATTGAATAAATTAAATAAATTAAATAAATTAAATAAATTGAATAAATTAAATAAATTAAATAAATTAAATAAATTAAATAAATTAAATAAATTAAATAAATTAAATAAATTAAATAAATTAAATAAATTAAATAAATTAAATAAATTAAATAAATTAAATAAATTAAATAAATTAAATAAATTAAATAAATTAAATAAATTAAATAAATTAAATAAATTAAATAAATTAAATAAATTAAATAAATTAAATAAATTAAATAAATTAAATAAATTAAATAAATTAAATAAATTAAATAAATTAAATAAATTAAATAAATTAAATAAATTAAATAAATTAAATAAATTAAATAAATTAAATAAATTAAATAAATTAAATAAATTAAATAAATTAAATAAATTAAATAAATTAAATAAATTAAATAAATTAAATAAATTAAATAAATTAAATAAATTAAATAAATTAAATAAATTAAATAAATTAAATAAATTAAATAAATTAAATAAATTAAATAAATTAAATAAATTAAATAAATTAAATAAATTAAATAAATTAAATAAATTAAATAAATTAAATAAATTAAATAAATTAAATAAATTAAATAAATTAAATAAATTAAATAAATTAAATAAATTAAATAAATTAAATAAATTAAATAAATTAAATAAATTAAATAAATTAAATAAATTAAATAAATTAAATAAATTAAATAAATTAAATAAATTAAATAAATTAAATAAATTAAATAAATTAAATAAATTAAATAAATTAAATAAATTAAATAAATTAAATAAATTAAATAAATTAAATAAATTAAATAAATTAAATAAATTAAATAAATTAAATAAATTAAATAAATTAAATAAATTAAATAAATTAAATAAATTAAATAAATTAAATAAATTAAATAAATTAAATAAATTAAATAAATTAAATAAATTAAATAAATTAAATAAATTAAATAAATTAAATAAATTAAATAAATTAAATAAATTAAATAAATTAAATAAATTAAATAAATTAAATAAATTAAATAAATTAAATAAATTAAATAAATTAAATAAATTAAATAAATTAAATAAATTAAATAAAATAAATAAATTAAATAAATTAAATAAATTAAATAAATTAAATAAATTAAATAAATTAAATAAATTAAATAAATTAAATAAATTAAATAAATTAAATAAATTTAATAAATTTAATAAATTTAATAAATTTAATAAATTTAATAAATTTAATAAATTTAATAAATTTAATAAATTTAATAAATTTAATAAATTTAATAAATTTAATAAATTTAATAAATTTAATAAATTTAATAAATTTAATAAATTTAATAAATTTAATAAATTTAATAAATTTAATAAATTTAATAAATTTAATAAATTTAATAAATTTAATAAATTTAATAAATTTAATAAATTTAATAAATTTAATAAATTTAATAAATTTAATAAATTTAATAAATTTAATAAATTTAATAAATTTAATAAATTTAATAAATTTAATAAATTTAATAAATTTAATAAATTTAATAAATTTAATAAATTTAATAAATTTAATAAATTTAATAAATTTAATAAATTTAATAAATTTAATAAATTTAATAAATTTAATAAATTTAATAAATTTAATAAATTTAATAAATTTAATAAATTTAATAAATTTAATAAATTTAATAAATTTAATAAATTTAATAAATTTAATAAATTTAATAAATTTAATAAATTTAATAAATTTAATAAATTTAATAAATTTAATAAATTTAATAAATTTAATAAATTTAATAAATTTAATAAATTTAATAAATTTAATAAATTTAATAAATTTAATAAATTTAATAAATTTAATAAATTTAATAAATTTAATAAATTTAATAAATTTAATAAATTTAATAAATTTAATAAATTTAATAAATTTAATAAATTTAATAAATTTAATAAATTTAATAAATTTAATAAATTTAATAAATTTAATAAATTTAATAAATTTAATAAATTTAATAAATTTAATAAATTTAATAAATTTAATAAATTTAATAAATTTAATAAATTTAATAAATTTAATAAATTTAATAAATTTAATAAATTTAATAAATTTAATAAATTTAATAAATTTAATAAATTTAATAAATTTAATAAATTTAATAAATTTAATTAATTTAATAAATTTAATTAATTTAATAAATTTAATAAATTTAATAAATTTAATTAATTTAATTAATTTAATAAATTTAATTAATTTAATTAATTTAATAAATTTAATTAATTTAATTAATTTAATAAATTTAATTAATTTAATAAATTTAATAAATTTAATTAATTTAATAAATTTAATTAATTTAATAAATTTAATTAATTTAATAAATTTAATAAATTTAATAAATTTAATTAATTTAATAAATTTAATTAATTTAATAAATTTAATAAATTTAATAAATTTAATAAATTTAATAAATTTAATAAATTTAATAAATTTAATAAATTAAATAAATTTAATAAATTTAATAAATTTAATAAATTAAATAAATTAAATAAATTAAATAAATTAAATAAATTAAATAAATTAAATAAATTAAATAAATTAAATAAATTAAATAAATTAAATAAATTAAATAAATTAAATAAATTAAATAAATTAAATAAATTAAATAAATTAAATAAATTAAATAAATTAAATAAATTAAATAAATTAAATAAATTAAATAAATTAAATAAATTAAATAAATTAAATAAATTAAATAAATTAAATAAATTAAATAAATTAAATAAATTAAATAAATTAAATAAATTAAATAAATTAAATAAATTAAATAAATTAAATAAATTAAATAAATTAAATAAATTAAATAAATTAAATAAATTAAATAAATTAAATAAATTAAATAAATTAAATAAATTAAATAAATTAAATAAATTAAATAAATTAAATAAATTAAATAAATTAAATAAATTAAATAAATTAAATAAATTAAATAAATTAAATAAATTAAATAAATTAAATAAATTAAATAAATTAAATAAATTAAATAAATTAAATAAATTAAATAAATTAAATAAATTAAATAAAATAAATAAATTAAATAAATTAAATAAAATAAATAAATCAAATAAATCAAATAAAATAAATAAATCAAATAAATCAAATAAAATAAATAAATCAAATAAATCAAATAAATCAAATAAATCAAATAAATCAAATAAATCAAATAAATCAAATAAATCAAATAAATCAAATAAATCAAATAAATCAAATAAATCAAATAAATCAAATAAATCAAATAAATCAAATAAATCAAATAAATCAAATAATCAAATAAATCAAATAAATCAAATAAATCAAATAAATCAAATAAATCAAATAAATCAAATAAATCAAATAAATCAAATAAATCAAATAAATCAAATAAATCAAATAAATCAAATAAATCAAATAAATCAAATAAATCAAATAAATCAAATAAATCAAATAAATCAAATAAATCAAATAAATCAAATAAATCAAATAAATCAAATAAATCAAATAAATCAAATAAATCAAGTAAATTAAATAATTTAAATAAATCAAGTAAATTAAATAAGTTAAATAAATCAAGTAAATTAAATAAGTTAAATAAATCAAATAAATTAAATAAGTTAAATAAATCAAATAAATTAAATAAGTTAAATAAATCAAATAAATTAAATAAGTTAAATAAATCAAATAAATTAAATAAGTTAAATAAATCAAATAAATTAAATAAGTTAAATAAATCAAATAAATTAAATAAGTTAAATAAATCAAATAAATTAAATAAATTAAATAAATCAAATAAATTAAATAAATTAAATAAATCGAATAAATTAAATAAATCAAATAAATCAAATAAATTAAATAAATCAAATAAATCAAATAAATTAAATAAATCAAATCAATTAAATAAATTAAATAAATCAAATCAATTAAATAAATTAAATAAATCAAATCAATTAAATAAATTAAATAAATCAAATCAATTAAATAAATTAAATAAATCAAATCAATTAAATAAATTAAATAAATCAAATCAATTAAATAAATTAAATAAATCAAATCAATTAAATAAATTAAATAAATCAAATCAATTAAATAAATTTAATAAATCAAATCAATTAAATAAATTTAATAAATCAAATCAATTAACTAAATTTAATAAATCAAATCAATTAACTAAATTTAATAAATCAAATCAATTAAATAAATTTAATAAATCAAATCAATTAAATAAATTTAATAAATCAAATCAATTAAATAAATTTAATAAATCAAATCAATTAAATAAATTTAATAAATCAAATCAATTAAATAAATTTAATAAATCAAATCAATTAAATAAATTTAATAAATCAAATCAATTAAATAAATTTAATAAATCAAATCAATTAAATAAATTTAATAAATCAAATCAATTAAATAAATTTAATAAATCAAATCAATTAAATAAATTTAATAAATCAAATCAATTAAATAAATTAAATAAATCAAATCAATTAAATAAATTAAATAAATCAAATCAATTAAATAAATTAAATAAATCAAATCAATTAAATAAATTAAATAAATTAAATAAATTAAATAAATCAAATCAATTAAATAAATTAAATAAATCAAATCAATTAAATAAATTAAATAAATCAAATCAATTAAATAAATTAAATAAATTAAATAAATTAAATAAATTAAATAAATTAAATAAATTAAATAAATTAAATAAATTAAATAAATTAAATAAATTAAATAAATTAAATAAATTAAATAAATTAAATAAATTAAATAAAATAAATAAATTAAATAAATTAAATAAATTAAATAAAATAAATAAATCAAATAAATCAAATAAAATAAATAAATCAAATAAATCAAATAAAATAAATAAATCAAATAAATCAAATAAATCAAATAAATCAAATAAATCAAATAAATCAAATAAATCAAATAAATCAAATAAATCAAATAAATCAAATAAATCAAATAAATCAAATAAATCAAATAAATCAAATAAATCAAATAAATCAAATAAATCAAATAAATCAAATAAATCAAATAAATCAAATAAATCAAATAAATCAAATAAATCAAATAAATCAAATAAATCAAATAAATCAAATAAATCAAATAAATCAAATAAATCAAATAAATCAAATAAATCAAATAAATCAAATAAATCAAATAAATCAAATAAATCAAATAAATCAAATAAATCAAATAAATCAAATAAATCAAATAAATCAAATAAATCAAATAAATCAAATAAATCAAATAAATCAAATAAATCAAATAAATCAAATAAATCAAATAAATCAAATAAATCAAGTAAATTAAATAATTTAAATAAATCAAGTAAATTAAATAAGTTAAATAAATCAAGTAAATTAAATAAGTTAAATAAATCAAATAAATTAAATAAGTTAAATAAATCAAATAAATTAAATAAGTTAAATAAATCAAATAAATTAAATAAGTTAAATAAATCAAATAAATTAAATAAGTTAAGTAAATCAAATAAATTAAATAAATTAAATAAATCAAATAAATTAAATAAATTAAATAAATCAAATAAATTAAATAAATTAAATAAATCAAATAAATTAAATAAATTAAATAAATCAAATAAATTAAATAAATCAAATAAATCAAATAAATTAAATAAATCAAATAAATCAAATAAATTAAATAAATCAAATCAATTAAATAAATTAAATAAATCAAATCAATTAAATAAATTAAATAAATCAAATCAATTAAATAAATTAAATAAATCAAATCAATTAAATAAATTAAATAAATCAAATCAATTAAATAAATTAAATAAATCAAATCAATTAAATAAATTAAATAAATCAAATCAATTAAATAAATTTAATAAATCAAATCAATTAAATAAATTTAATAAATCAAATCAATTAACTAAATTTAATAAATCAAATCAATTAACTAAATTTAATAAATCAAATCAATTAACTAAATTTAATAAATCAAATCAATTAACTAAATTTAATAAACCAAATCAATTAACTAAATTTAATAAATCAAATCAATTAAATAAATTTAATAAATCAAATCAATTAAATAAATTTAATAAAACAAATCAATTAAATAAATTTAATAAATCAAATCAATTAAATAAATTTAATAAATCAAATCAATTAAATAAATTAAATAAATCAAATCAATTAAATAAATTAAATAAATCAAATCAATTAAATAAATTAAATAAATCAAATCAATTAAATAAATTAAATAAATCAAATCAATTAAATAAATTAAATAAATTAAATAAATTAAATAAATCAAATCAATTAAATAAATTAAATAAATCAAATCAATTAAATAAATTAAATAAATCAAATCAATTAAATAAATTAAATAAATCAAATCAATTAAATAAATTAAATAAAACAAATCAATTAAATAAATTAAATAAATCAAATCAATTAAATAAATTAAATAAATCAAATCAATTAAATAAATTAAATAAATTAATCAATTAAATAAATTAAATAAATCAAATCAATTAAATAAATTAAATAAATCAAATCAATTAAATAAATTAAATAAATTAAATAAATTAAATAAATCAAATCAATTAAATAAATTAAATAAATCAAATCAATTAAATAAATTAAATAAATCAAATCAATTAAATAAATTAAATAAATCAAATCAATTAAATAAATCAAATCAATTAAATAAATTAAATAAATCAAATCAATTAAATAAATTAAATAAATCAAATCAATTAAATAAATTAAATAAATCAAATCAATTAAATAAATTAAATAAATCAAATCAATTAAATAAATTAAATAAATCAAATCAATTAAATAAATTAAATAAATCAAATCAATTAAATAAATTAAATAAATCAAATGAATTAAATAAATTAAATCAATCAAATGAATTAAATAAATCAAATGAATTAAATAAATTAAATAAATCAAATGAATTAAATAAATTAAATAAATCAAATAAATTAAATAAATTAAATAAATGCAATAAATTAAATAAATTAAATAAATTCAATAAATTCAATAAATTCAATAAATTCAATAAATTCAATACATTCAATAAATTCAATAAATTCAATAAATTCAATAAATTCAATAAATTCAATAAATTCAATAAATTCAATAAATTCAATAAATTCAATAAATTCAATAAATTCAATAAATTCAATAAATTCAATAAATTCAATAAATTCAATAAATTCAATAAATTCAATAAATTCAATAAATTCAATAAATTCAATAAATTCAATAAATTCAATAAATTCAATAAATTCAATAAATTCAATAAATTCAATAAATTCAATAAATTCAATAAATTCAATAAATTCAATAAATTCAATAAATTCAATAAATTCAATAAATTCAATAAATTCAATAAATTCAATAAATTCAATAAATTCAATAAATTCAATAAATTCAATAAATTCAATAAATTCAATAAATTCAATAAATTCAATAAATTCAATAAATTCAATAAATTCAATAAATTCAATAAATTCAATAAATTCAATAAATTCAATAAATTCAATAAATTCAATAAATTCAATAAATTCAATAAATTCAATAAATTCAATAAATTCAATAAATTCAATAAATTCAATAAATTCAATAAATTCAATAAATTCAATAAATTCAATAAATTCAATAAATTAAATAAATTAAATAAATTCAATAAATTCAATAAATTAAATAAATTAAATAAATTAAATAAATTAAATAAATTAAATAAATTGAATAAATTAAATAAATTAAATAAATTAAATAAATTGAATAAATTAAATAAATTGAATAAATTAAATAAATTAAATAAATTAAATAAATTAAATAAATTGAATAAATTAAATAAATTGAATAAATTAAATAAATTAAATAAATTGAATAAATTGAATAAATTAAATAAATTGAATAAATTGAATAAATTAAATAAATTGAATAAATTGAATAAATTAAATAAATTGAATAAATTAAATAAATTGAATAAATTGAATAAATTAAATAAATTAAATAAATTAAATAAATTGAATAAATTGAATAAATTAAATAAATTAAATAAATTAAATAAATTGAATAAATTAAATAAATTAAATAAATTAAATAAATTAAATAAATTGAATAAATTAAATAAATTAAATAAATTAAATAAATTAAATAAATTGAATAAATTAAATAAATTAAATAAATTAAATAAATTAAATAAATTAAATAAATTAAATAAATTAAATAAATTAAATAAATTAAATAAATTAAATAAATTAAATAAATTAAATAAATTAAATAAATTAAATAAATTAAATAAATTAAATAAATTAAATAAATTAAATAAATTAAATAAATTAAATAAATTAAATAAATTAAATAAATTAAATAAATTAAATAAATTAAATAAATTAAATAAATTAAATAAATTAAATAAATTAAATAAATTAAATAAATTAAATAAATTAAATAAATTAAATAAATTAAATAAATTAAATAAATTAAATAAATTAAATAAATTAAATAAATTAAATAAATTAAATAAATTAAATAAATTAAATAAATTAAATAAATTAAATAAATTAAATAAATTAAATAAATTAAATAAATTAAATAAATTAAATAAATTAAATAAATTAAATAAATTAAATAAATTAAATAAATTAAATAAATTAAATAAATTAAATAAATTAAATAAATTAAATAAATTAAATAAATTAAATAAATTAAATAAATTAAATAAATTAAATAAATTAAATAAATTAAATAAATTAAATAAATTAAATAAATTAAATAAATTAAATAAATTAAATAAATTAAATAAATTAAATAAATTAAATAAATTAAATAAATTAAATAAATTAAATAAATTAAATAAATTAAATAAATTAAATAAATTAAATAAATTAAATAAATTAAATAAATTAAATAAATTAAATAAATTAAATAAATTAAATAAATTAAATAAATTAAATAAATTAAATAAATTAAATAAATTAAATAAATTAAATAAATTAAATAAATTAAATAAATTAAATAAATTAAATAAATTAAATAAATTAAATAAATTAAATAAATTAAATAAATTAAATAAATTAAATAAATTAAATAAATTAAATAAATTAAATAAATTAAATAAATTAAATAAATTAAATAAATTAAATAAATTAAATAAATTAAATAAATTAAATAAATTAAATAAATTAAATAAATTAAATAAATTAAATAAATTAAATAAATTAAATAAATTAAATAAATTAAATAAATTAAATAAATTAAATAAATTAAATAAATTAAATAAATTAAATAAATTAAATAAATTAAATAAATTAAATAAATTAAATAAATTAAATAAATTAAATAAATTAAATAAATTAAATAAATTAAATAAATTAAATAAATTAAATAAATTAAATAAATTAAATAAATTAAATAAATTAAATAAATTAAATAAATTAAATAAATTAAATAAATTAAATAAATTAAATAAAATAAATAAATTAAATAAAATAAATAAATTAAATAAATTAAATAAAATAAATAAATTAAATAAATTAAATAAATTAAATAAAATAAATAAATTAAATAAATTAAATAAATTAAATAAATTAAATAAATTAAATAAATTAAATAAATTTAATAAATTTAATAAATTTAATAAATTTAATAAATTTAATAATTTAATAAATTTAATAAATTTAATAAATTTAATAAATTTAATAAATTTAATAAATTTAATAAATTTAATAAATTTAATAAATTTAATAAATTTAATAAATTTAATAAATTTAATAAATTTAATAAATTTAATAAATTTAATAAATTTAATAAATTTAATAAATTTAATAAATTTAATAAATTTAATAAATTTAATAAATTTAATAAATTTAATAAATTTAATAAATTTAATAAATTTAATAAATTTAATAAATTTAATAAATTTAATAAATTTAATAAATTTAATAAATTTAATAAATTTAATAAATTTAATAAATTTAATAAATTTAATAAATTTAATAAATTTAATAAATTTAATAAATTTAATAAATTTAATAAATTTAATAAATTTAATAAATTTAATAATTTAATAAATTTAATAAATTTAATAAATTTAATAAATTTAATAAATTTAATAAATTTAATAAATTTAATAAATTTAATAAATTTAATAAATTTAATAAATTTAATAAATTTAATAAATTTAATAAATTTAATAAATTTAATAAATTTAATAAATTTAATAAATTTAATAAATTTAATAAATTTAATAAATTTAATAAATTAATAAATGTTAATAAATTTAATAAATTTAATAAATTTAATAAATTTAATAAATTTAATAAATTTAATAAATTTAATAAATTTAATAAATTTAATAAATTTAATAAATTTAATAAATTTAATAAATTTAATAAATTTAATAAATTTAATAAATTTAATAAATTTAATAAATTTAATAAATTTAATAAATTTAATAAATTTAATAAATTTAATAAATTTAATAAATTTAATAAATTTAATTAATTTAATAAATTTAATAAATTTAATAAATTTAATAAATTTAATAAATTTAATTAATTTAATTAATTTAATAAATTTAATAAATTTAATTAATTTAATTAATTTAATAAATTTAATTAATTTAATTAATTTAATAAATTTAATTAATTTAATAAATTTAATAAATTTAATTAATTTAATAAATTTAATTAATTTAATAAATTTAATTAATTTAATAAATTTAATAAATTTAATAAATTTAATTAATTTAATAAATTTAATTAATTTAATAAATTTAATAAATTTAATAAATTTAATAAATTTAATAAATTTAATAAATTTAATAAATTTAATAAATTTAATAAATTTAATAAATTTAATAAATTAAATAAATTTAATAAATTTAATAAATTTAATAAATTAAATAAATTAAATAAATTAAATAAATTAAATAAATTAAATAAATTAAATAAATTAAATAAATTAAATAAATTAAATAAATTAAATAAATTAAATAAATTAAATAAATTAAATAAATTAAATAAATTAAATAAATTAAATAAATTAAATAAATTAAATAAATTAAATAAATTAAATAAATTAAATAAATTAAATAAATTAAATAAATTAAATAAATTAAATAAATTAAATAAATTAAATAAATTAAATAAATTAAATAAATTAAATAAATTAAATAAATTAAATAAATTAATAAATTAAATAAATTAAATAAATTAAATAAATTAAATAAATTAAATAAATTAAATAAATTAAATAAATTAAATAAATTAAATAAATTAAATAAATTAAATAAATTAAATAAATTAAATAAATTAAATAAATTAAATAAATTAAATAAATTAAATAAATTAAATAAATTAAATAAATTAAATAAATTAAATAAATTAAATAAATTAAATAAATTAAATAAATTAAATAAATTAAATAAATTAAATAAATTAAATAAATTAAATAAATTAAATAAATTAAATAAATTAAATAAAATAAATAAATTAAATAAATTAAATAAAATAAATAAATCAAATAAATCAAATAAAATAAATAAATCAAATAAATCAAATAAAATAAATAAATCAAATAAATCAAATAAATCAAATAAATCAAATAAATCAAATAAATCAAATAAATCAAATAAATCAAATAAATCAAATAAATCAAATAAATCAAATAAATCAAATAAATCAAATAAATCAAATAAATCAAATAAATCAAATAAATCAAATAAATCAAATAAATCAAATAAATCAAATAAATCAAATAAATCAAATAAATCAAATAAATCAAATAAATCAAATAAATCAAATAAATCAAATAAATCAAATAAATCAAATAAATCAAATAAATCAAATAAATCAAATAAATCAAATAAACCAAATAAATCAAATAAATCAAATAAATCAAATAAATCAAATAAATCAAATAAATCAAATAAATCAAATAAATCAAATAAATCAAATAAATCAAATAAATCAAATAAATCAAATAAATCAAATAAATCAAATAAATCAAATAAATCAAATAAATCAAGTAAATTAAATAATTTAAATAAATCAAGTAAATTAAATAAGTTAAATAAATCAAGTAAATTAAATAAGTTAAATAAATCAAATAAATTAAATAAGTTAAATAAATCAAATAAATTAAATAAGTTAAATAAATCAAATAAATTAAATAAGTTAAATAAATCAAATAAATTAAATAAGTTAAATAAATCAAATAAATTAAATAAGTTAAATAAATCAAATAAATTAAATAAGTTAAATAAATCAAATAAATTAAATAAATTAAATAAATTAAATAAATCAAATAAATTAAATAAATTAAATAAATCGAATAAATTAAATAAATCAAATAAATCAAATAAATTAAATAAATCAAATAAATCAAATAAATAAAATAAATCAAATCAATTAAATAAATTAAATAAATCAAATCAATTAAATAAATTAAATAAATCAAATCAATTAAATAAATTAAATAAATCAAATCAATTAAATAAATTAAATAAATCAAATCAATTAAATAAATTAAATAAATCAAATCAATTAAATAAATTAAATAAATCAAATCAATTAAATAAATTAAATAAATCAAATCAATTAAATAAATTTAATAAATCAAATCAATTAAATAAATTTAATAAATCAAATCAATTAACTAAATTTAATAAATCAAATCAATTAACTAAATTTAATAAATCAAATCAATTAAATAAATTTAATAAATCAAATCAATTAAATAAATTTAATAAATCAAATCAATTAAATAAATTTAATAAATCAAATCAATTAAATAAATTTAATAAATCAAATCAATTAAATAAATTTAATAAATCAAATCAATTAAATAAATTTAATAAATCAAATCAATTAAATAAATTTAATAAATCAAATCAATTAAATAAATTTAATAAATCAAATCAATTAAATAAATTTAATAAATCAAATCAATTAAATAAATTTAATAAATCAAATCAATTAAATAAATTAAATAAATCAAATCAATTAAATAAATTAAATAAATCAAATCAATTAAATAAATTAAATAAATCAAATCAATTAAATAAATTAAATAAATTAAATAAATTAAATAAATCAAATCAATTAAATAAATTAAATAAATCAAATCAATTAAATAAATTAAATAAATCAAATCAATTAAATAAATTAAATAAATTAAATAAATTAAATAAATTAAATAAATTAAATAAATTAAATAAATTAAATAAATTAAATAAATTAAATAAATTAAATAAATTAAATAAATTAAATAAATTAAATAAAATAAATAAATTAAATAAATTAAATAAATTAAATAAAATAAATAAATCAAATAAATCAAATAAAATAAATAAATCAAATAAATCAAATAAAATAAATAAATCAAATAAATCAAATAAATCAAATAAAACAAATAAATCAAATAAATCAAATAAATCAAATAAATCAAATAAATCAAATAAATCAAATAAATCAAATAAATCAAATAAATCAAATAAATCAAATAAATCAAATAAATCAAATAAATCAAATAAATCAAATAAATCAAATAAATCAAATAAATCAAATAAATCAAATAAATCAAATAAATCAAATAAATCAAATAAATCAAATAAATCAAATAAATCAAATAAATCAAATAAATCAAATAAATCAAATAAATCAAATAAATCAAATAAATCAAATAAATCAAATAAATCAAATAAATCAAATAAATCAAATAATCAAATAAATCAAATAAATCAAATAAATCAAATAAATCAAATAAATCAAATAAATCAAATAAATCAAATAAATCAAATAAATCAAATAAATCAAATAAATCAAATAAATCAAGTAAATTAAATAATTTAAATAAATCAAGTAAATTAAATAAGTTAAATAAATCAAGTAAATTAAATAAGTTAAATAAATCAAATAAATTAAATAAGTTAAATAAATCAAATAAATTAAATAAGTTAAATAAATCAAATAAATTAAATAAGTTAAATAAATCAAATAAATTAAATAAGTTAAATAAATCAAATAAATTAAATAAATTAAATAAATCAAATAAATTAAATAAATTAAATAAATCAAATAAATTAAATAA